>PVKU01008850.1:0-68772 GCA_004027475.1 Anoura caudifer | reverse complement strand
CAGAAATGGAGAACACACAGAGGGTTAGCAACAGGGGCGTGGGAGGAGGAGAGATGGGGAAAAGGTACAGAGAATAAGTAGCATAGATGGTAGAGAGAAAATAGACAGGGGTAGGGCAAGAATAGTGTGGGAAAAGTAGAAGCTAAAGAACGTATGACACATGGACATGAACTAAAGGGGGGAATGTGGGTGAGAGGGGTGTGAAGGGTGGAGGGGAATGATGGGGGAGAAATGGGACAACTGTAATAGCATAATCAATAAAATATATTAAAAAATAAAGAACCTAGAAAAGTTAAGAAAAAAAAAGAAAGAAACCCTGAAAACAAGCATACTATCACATGATAATTCCAGTGTGGGATAGTCAAGTTCCTTTAGATGTGGTATCCAGGGAAGGCCTCCCTGAGGAGGTGACATTTGAACCAAAAGATAGGGAGTTAGTCAAAGCAAAGACCTGGAAGAGTGATCAAGCGGAGGGACCAGCAGGTGTAAAGGCCCTGAGGCAGGGCTGAGCTTGTATGTGTGAGAGACAGCCATGAGCCCAGGGTCGATGGTGTGGAGGGCACAGAATTGCCAGGTAAAACACTGGCAAATTTAACTGGGTGCCCAATTAAATGTGAATTTCAGATAAACAATAAATACAATAAGTATGTCACAAATATTGCATGAGATATATTTATCCTAGAAAATGACTTGGAGTGTGTCTGAAATTCAATTTTAATTGAATATCCAGTATTTGTACGGGCTAAATTTTTATTGCAATCCTATGTGTGAACAGGAGAAAAAGTGGAGGGAACTGAGGATGGAGAACACGGAGTGGGCAAAACATTCCCCTCTGGCTCCTACATGCAGGGGACAGGATGCTCTGGGTGCCTCCACTCCCTAGGCAGTGCCCCCTCTTCCCTCCCAAGACCTCTTTCCAAATCTTTGCTGCTACATTTCAGCAAATTTTAAAAAATGATAATATCCTTATTTTTCTTCAGGAGAGATAATAACACTCTCATTGTTGAAACAAATTCAAACCATGCAAAAATAAATAAATAAAACAGAACCAGAAATTTCCCAGCTATCCCATTACTCACAGCTTCTAACTTTGAATATTTTAATATTTTTCCTTATAACCCTTGATTATTAAAAAATGTAGTTACTCTCATGCTCTTGCCGGCAACACATGCACTAAAGCTGGAACGATACACAGAAGAGAGTAGCATGGCCCCGCACGAGGACGGCGTGCAAATTCATGAAGTGGTATGTAGGGCAATATACCCAAATATTGATTGAATATGTTGTACACTTGAAAGTACTGAAATGTCATATATCAATTATATCTCAATAAAAAAAGAAAATACTATTATAGGATATGGGTGAGTTTGTAATCTGTTTTTCTTTCCCACATAAATTAACATGGGCATAATATCATCTCCATTCTGGGTTTTTTTTTTTTCATTTTTAAGCATAAATGTAATTTTTGAAACAGTTTTAGATTCACAAAATAGAAAAATTTCAAAGGTAGCACAGGGTTCCCATAAACCCCCTTATTATTAAAAACTTCACCTCAGTAGAATTTATAAGTTACAATTAAGGAACCACTATTGATACATTATTTTTATTTTTTAATTTTTTAAGTATAGTCTATTGATTATGTTATTACAGTTTCCCAATTTTCCCCCTTTATCGCCCCTCCCTCCTGCACCCCCCTCCAGCATCCCCCTTTAGTTCATGTCCATGGGTCATACATATAAGTTCTTTGACTTGTTTCCTTTACCATTCTTAACCCCATCTATTTTAATGATACATTGTTATTAACTGGAGTCCATACTTTACTGCACTTTAAAAATGTTTAAATATAACTTCATTAAGATGGAATTTAGTACAATTAATTTTACCTTTTCAAAAAGTTCAATTTTAGTTTCTACAGATGTACATTCCTATGAAGGAGCCACCACAATCAAGATTCAGAATATTTTCATCACCCCAATTTCCCTCCTGTCCCTTTGCTGTTAATCCTTCCCTTGGTCCCCAGCCTCAGGCAATAACCAATTTGTTCTCTGTCACTAGAGATTTACCTTTTCCAGAACGCTATCAGTGGAATCAGATACATAGTATCTTTGAAGCCCTTTGAGATCGGCTGCTTTCATCCAGCCTAATACACGTGTAACCCATCCTTGCCCTGCTTATCCATAGTTCCTTTTTGTTGCTGAGTCCTGTCGCATGGCATGGATTCACTGCAATGCATTTACTGTAACCAGTTGAAGGACTTTTGGGGCTGTTTCCAGTTTGGGCCAATTATGAAAACGACTGCTGTGAATGTCCCCGTACACTCCCGTGTACACACATAGGTTTCACTTCTCTTGAGTAAATACTTAGGAGTGGGGCTGCTGGGTCCTCTGTCTTCTGTATTCTGTGGCTGCATGGGTATGTTCCACGACTTGAGCTCCGCCATCACTTTATTTTATGGCGCATTATTTATTTGCTCATGTGTTTATTATCTATTTCTCAGGCATTTGTTCTCTGAAAAAGAAGGGAAATATTCAAGACTTAGGAGCCTAGATCCGAAACCCGGCTGCCTGTGTGACTTTGGAGAAGTTACTTACCCTCTCTGCGGTTGTTTGCAGATTTGTCGGATGAAGATAATATTAGTGCATTGGATTGTTGCTTAGATTAAATGAAGTAGTAAAGGGCCTGCTATATACAAAATGTTCAGTAAATGTTTGTAGTTATCATTTTTCAACATGCTTGCCACACAGATGGCATTCAAAGAACATATTTATTGAATGAGTTTGAGCACTGTTTAAGAGCACCAGCTCTAAAGTCAGACTTCCTGGTTAAAACTCTAGCAAAGCTGCTTAGAGGTGGTGGGACTTTGCTCCACTTCACACCCTACTCCCGTGCATCAGTTTCCTCACCTGTTAATTGAGGCTAAGGATCCCATCTATAGATAATTGATGAGAATTAGGTAAGATCATGTAGTGTTTAGAGATGGTCTGGCATAGAGAGCAGTGAAAATAATTGGAAGCAACTTAAACGTGCAAGGGTAGGGAGAATGTTAAGTATGGTATAATACACCAAAATTTAAAAAAATGGTGATTTAAAAAATTTAAGTTATGTATTATTGATTATGCTATTACAGTTGTCTCAGTTTTTCTTCCTTTGCCCCCCTCCACCCAGCATCCCCCCTCCACTCCCTCAGGCATCCCCACTCCATCATTCATGTCTATGGCTCATGCATGTAAGTTCTTTGGCTACTTTATTTCCTATACTGTACTTTACATCCACATGGCTATTCTGTAACTACCTATTTGTACTTCTTAATCCCCTCATCTCTTCACCCATCCCCCTATACACAGCTCCCATCTGGCAACCGTCGAAATGCTCTCTGTATCCATATCTCTGTCCTTGTTTGCTTAGTTTGTTTTTTAGATTTAATTGTTGATAGATATGTATTTATTAGCATTTTATTATTCATAGTTTTGATTTTCCTCTTTTTCTTAAATAAGTCCCTTTAACATTTCATATCATAATAGTTTGGTGATGATGAACTCCTTTAGTTTTTTCTTTCCTGGGAAATTTCTATCTGCCCTTCAAGTCTAAACGACAGCTTCACTGGGTAGAGCAATCTTGTCTGTAGGTCCCTGCTTTTCATGACTTTGAATATTTCTTGCCAGTCCCTTATAACCTGCAAAGTTTCTTTGGAAAAATCAACTGAGAGTCTTATGGGAACTCCCTTGTAGGTAACTAACTTTTTTCTCTTGCTGCTTTTAAGATTCTTTCTTTATCTTTAATATTTGGTTAATTATAATGTAATTTGGAGTGGTTCTGTTTGCGTCCATCTTGTTTGGGACTCTCTGTGCTTCCTGGACTTGCATGTCTATTTCCTTCGCCAAATTAGAAGTATTCATTCATTATTTTTTCAAATAAATTTCCAATTTCTTGCTCTTTCTCTTATCCTTCTGGTACCCCTATGATGAGAATGTTGGATCTCTTAAAGCTGTCCCAGACATTGCTTACGCTATCCTAATTTTTTTTGGATTCTATTTTCTTCTTGTTGTTCTGATTGGTTGTTTTTTGTTTCCTTATGTTCCAAATCATTGATTTGATTCTCAGCTTCATTCACTCCACTTTTGATTCCCTGTAAATTGTTCTTTATTTCAATTAATGTATTCTTCGTTTCTGACTGGATCTTTTTTATGCTGTTGAGGACGTCGCTCAGTTCCTTGAGCATCCTTATAACCAGTGTTTCTAACTCTGCATTTGATGGATTGCTTAACTCCATTTTGTTTAGCTCGTTTTCTGAAGTTTTGATCAGTTCTTTCATTTGGGCCATGTTTCTTGGTCTACTCATTTTGGCAGCCTTGCTGTTTGTTTCTGTGTATAGCTGCTGTGACTCTGAGTCATGGTAATAGTGTGGCCAATTATAATAGGGTCCTGTAGGGTCCAGTGGCACAGCCTCCCCTATCACCCAATCTGGGTACTCAAGGTACATCTTTCGTGTGGGCTCAGTACACCCACCTCTTGTAGTTGAGCCTTGGTTGCTGTTGGCAGATCAATGGGAGGGATTTACCCAGGCCAGTCAGCTGCAAGGACTGGCTGTGACCACTGACCACCAACCTCAGCCCTCTGAGGAGGATCAGCTGTGCAGGGGCAGGCTGGTGGTGCTCTGACATGGTCTGTAGCTAGCTGTCCACTAGGTACACTGGCCCTGGGGTTTCCTGGGTGGTGCAGGCCAAGGTCAGGCCCACCTGTGTTTTGCCTGGAGCTGCCCTACCTGAGCTGTAAAGCAATCTGAGATGGCTGCTACTTGTTCTGGGCTTGGAGATTCCCAGGCAAAGGCAAGTTGTGAATCTAATCTGGCTGCTGCTGACCTGGGGCGCACTGAAACTAGCTGTTGCTTGTTTGATAGGATTTAGGAAGTTGTGCAGCCTGAGCCAAGACCAGCCATTCACATGGAAAAGCAGCTTGGGTGGGCCCATAAATTGGGTGGGGCCGAGTCCGTGGGGATCTCCAAGGCGGGTCAAACACTGTTAGTCAGGTTGCTGGAGTCTCAGATACGACACCAGCTTATGGGCTCCGAGGGAGAAGGATTTAGAAAAGGGACAATGGCCTCTGCTCGTCTTGTTGCCAGACACTTCAGTTTCTCCCTGTGTATCACTGGTCCCTTTTAAGGTGTTCCCCAGTGCTGGAGCTCAGAGGGAGTGAGTCTGGGTAGGTGAGTCCACGGGTGGGTTCTTTAAGAAGAACTGCTTGGGGCTCCAGAAGTTTCTCCACCAACTCAATCCCCGCTGGTTTTTGCAGCTGGAAGTTATGAGGACTTACCTTCCTGGCCCTGGAGCCCTGGGCTGGGGGGTCTGGTGTGGGGCTCAGACTCCTCGCTCCTGAGATATCCCTCCCAAATTTTTATCCACTACATGTGGGTGTGGGGCTAGCCCATTCTGTGTCTGCTCCCCTCCTACCAGTCTGGGTGGATGCAGTTTCTTTAATTCTGTAGTTGTCAGACTTCCATTCAACTTGATATCTGATGGTTCTGAGTGATGACTGTTTTTTTATTTTAGTTGTCATTTGATGTGGTGGTGCAAATTGGTGAGCCATGTTTCCCTATGCAGCCAACTTGACTGGAAGTCCTCCCCAAAACATTTTTATAGATTTTATTTATTTACTTTTAGAGAGAGGGGAAGGAGGTGAGAGAAACATCAATGTGCGAGAGATCGGTTTCCTCTCACAGGCCCGCATCTGCGGACCTGGGCTGCAACCCAGGCATGTGCCCTGACTGGGAATCGAACCGGCCACCTTTCAGTGCACTCAATCCACTGAGCCATACTAGGCAGGGCAGAAAAATGGTGATTTTAAAAATTCTTACTAAAAGAACGCTAACAACAAAGAGCTGACATTTACATCTTTGTCTATATCTCTGTTTTCCTGTAAGAACATTTCCTAGAAGTAGAACTGCTGTGTTAAACACCAGACAGCGTTGCTGAGTCTTCTGGTGGATATCGCCAAAAGCCTGCCCTAGATAAGTGGTACAAGTGGAGTGTGGGAGTGGCTGTTATTTAGTATTTCAGTAGCACTGATTATAATATTTACAAATATTTTGCTAAGAGATGAAAAAAAGGGGATCTGTTTAATAGTGTTAAAGAACAAAATTCAACCAAATACACTCGAGGACCTAATTGGCTTTATTAAGTGATTCACAAATCAGGCAGCATTTTATCTAGCAACTAGAAGAGAACTCCAAGGAATTGTATAAAGTGGCAGGTTTTAGTAGACAGACAGAAAAAGGGTGGAAGTAAGAAAAGAGTGATTCTTTCAGGCAAGGTCACCTTCCCATCGGGGAAGGCAGGGGGATTCTTAGCAGGCAGATTACCTCACTAGTGCTCATCAGGAAATTCCTGCCTGATTGGTTTAAAACTCCATTCACCAGAGAGGCTAGAGCTGCAATTAGTTAGTTATTAAGTTTGGTTTGGAGACTGGTTTAGCAAAAGTAACTCCATTTGGGCTCTTTCTTTTTTTTAAAAAAAATAGCCATTTTATTAATTTTTTGTTCACCTACTCCACTAGTTCTTTTTTATTGTTTGTGTGTTAAATTTTTGCTCCTGTCCTTTGCCTATTTTTCTACTGTGTGTTCACCTTTCATAGTGATTTTTAAATGTTCTTTACATATGGTGGACAAAAAGCTTTGTTTGCTATTCATATATCGCCACTTACCTTTTTCCTTGATGTATTGAAATGCGTCATTTTTTATTAAGCTAATCCACTTCATTCACCTTTCCTGTTTCCATTTTTTGGGGGTCACCTCCTCACCACCAACTCCAAGAAGCCTTCTCTGCAGAAGGTTCGTTGGGGCTGATTTCTCTCTCCCAAGACCCCAAAGTGAGAGGGTCTGATCACCCATCCTTAGTAAGCCCTTGGAACAGGTCTGTAGCTAGGATTGTTCGGGGTTCTGATCTCTGACTGAAATCCCCAGTTAAATTACGAGAGCGCTTTCTTAAACATGGGTTCTAGAGCGTAACGCCTTGCAATTTGCAGGCAAAGGCCACATCTGGCCCTCCTCTCATCACTGTGACTGAATAAAGTTCCGTCATCTGAATTACTAGCCTTGCCTTTTTATTATTTTTTTTAACGGAAACTCTGTGAGGCATAAAGGTTTCAAAAGTGCACAAAACCAAGGATGTTTAACGCTGGCAAGGAAGGGTAAATTCCCTGTGAATGCTGGTGGGAGTGCGAATTGGATCCCTGTAACACAATCTGGCGCTGTGCGTCTCAGGCCGTGGGGAGGCAGCAGAGTGCAGTGAGTGAGCGCCTGGAGTCAGAGCTGGGGGTGAGCTCTGCCTCTGCCCCTTCAGCTTGTGTGGCTTTGAGCAAATGAAGTTACTTCAGTAAGCCTTAGTTTCCTCCTCTGCGAAACAGGGATAGTCGCAGCCTTTGTTGTTAAACTACACGGCTTAGCACCATGAATAGAAATGCTGAAAACATGGAAACTGTTACTATTATTAAATCTTCAAGATGTACATTCCTTTGACCCAGCCGTTCCATTTGTCCATGTGCAGAAATATTTGGCTGCTTGTTTTTTGTGTGTGTGTGTGTGTGAGGAGAGATTATTTAATAGGAAAATATTTATCACAGCTTAGGTGTTCGACAAGAAAAAGTGGTTAAATAAATTAGAGTTCATTGATAGAATGGCATCTTATGCTGCCATTAAAACTAATGGTCTTGAAAAATACTTAGTGGTATGAGGAGATACTGGTGATATTTATAATGTTGCTTTAAAAGATACACAATTCTTTTCTTTTTAAATATATTTAATTTTTAATTATAGTTGGCATTCATTATTATATTAGTTTCAGGTTACAGTATGATGGTTAGACATTTATATAACTCACCAGTTATCCATTCGATAAGTTTAGCACCCACCTGGCACCACACATAGTTATTATAATATTATTGACTATATCCCCTATGCTGCACTTTACATCCTGTAACTATTTTCTAACTATCAATATGTGCTTTTTAATCCCACCACATTTTTCACCTAGTCCCCCAACCCCACTCCTATCTGGCAACCATCAGTTTGTTCTCTGTAGACATACAAAATTATTTTTGTTTTTTCCTTTTTCTTTTTTTATTTTTGTCTTCTCCATTACCATTTATCTCCCTTATCTTCCACCTCCCTCTACCCATCCCCCCAAATTCTTTGTGAATGTGTGTTTCTGGTTCTGTTTAAAATTATAGGTAAAAGTACAGAAAAAATGACTCACGAAATCATTTATTCATTCATTGCTTCTGCAGACATTATTTAAATACCTATTATGTGCTAGACACTGTTCTGAGGCAGGGGAGATGCACTAAACATTTAAGAGTATCTCTGAGGAGATAGAATTACGATTCAGCCAACCATACATTCAACAAATGTTCATTGAGCATCTACATGCCAATAATGCCAGGATGCTGGCCATGCACAGTGAACAAAACACAAAAATCCATTCTCTGATGGATCTGACATTCCAGCAGGGGAGACAACCAAAAATCAATAACTACAAATAGGTACTAATTAACTAGTATCCTAAAAGGTGATTTGAGCAAAAGAAAATAAGAAAAAGCAGACGAAATAAGGGATTTATGTGAGAGGGACGTTTGCTGCTGTAGTTAAGGTGGGGAGCAACAGTCCTGCTAATAAGGTGACGTTGAGGAGGGGAGGGAAGGAGCCATAAAGATATGTGAGGGAGTATTCCAGAAAAAGGAAAAGTCAATGCCAAGACCTTGAAGTGGGAGAGCACCTGATATTTTTCTGGAAGAGCAAAGTGGCTGGAGCCCAGTGAAATCATAGAAGAGGTTGTCCGAGTTTAGTTTCTGATTTCTGATGCGAGGGGCTTATTTTTATTTTATTCATACACACAAACACAAATTAATTACTTTTAAAATTTTACTTAAAAGATTAAGATCAAATAGTGTCTTGGTTCCGGACTCTGACAGAGGTCCATAACTCAGTATTTACTTCCTGTGATCCTAAACCAGTTAGTTAGCCCCTCTGAGCCTCAGTTTCTTTATCTGCAAAACGGTTATCAATGATACAGTCTGGCTGTAGCGAGTATTCAGCGAGACAATGCAAGTAAAGCACCTGGCTGGGAGTCTGGCAGATAGTACGCGCTTAAGAACTGTTTCCGGTCATTGCGCAATACTGCCCTCCACCTCCTAACTCCTTTCGTAGGAAGGTGGGAATGATTGTTAGTAGAGAATAGTCATTTCCCCTTTAAGAACTCGAGTGGGTTGGAAACCAGCCTTCCTGCACCCTTTCCAAACTTCCCAATCCCGGCTTGGCATTTTCCGCCCGAAGGTCTCCGATTGGACAATCTTCACCAATCAGAGGCTGCAGCGGGCGCTGCCAGGCGTCCAGCTCCTCCCCAGAGCGGGCCCTGCCCCCAACCCGGTGAGCCCCGTTGCTATGGGGACTGGTGGGCGGTGATGGGGGGGAAGCCCCGGATGTTCGTTGGGTATTCAACATGGCGGCGGCAGTGGCCGCGGTGGTGGCGGCGCAGGAGAGCTGAGGGGGACGCGAGGACGAGGGATTCCGGTCCGAGCAGCTAGGCCGCGAGTGACTGCGGCACCGAGCCGGTAAGATAAGCGGTCTAGCTAGGGGGTTGGAGTAGGCTGGGTGATGGCTGTGGGAGAGGGTTAACGCACGTAGGGGGCGGGGCTGCTGGGGTCAAAGTTCACTCCTGGTGGGAAGGGTCGCGTCGGGGGCTGGGGTCCCGGGTCAACACTGAGGGGGAGAAAGATGTGGAGTTCAAAGGTCAAACCAACAAAGGGGGCGTGGCCTACGGGACCGTAGTGTTCGAAAATTTGAAGTGGGGCGCGTTAGAGGAGGTTGGGGCGAGTGTCAAAAAAGGAGGGTCAGAATAATTTGAGGAGAGGGTGCTCCTCAGGTGGTCAGAGGTCACAACCATGGAGGCGGCGGGTCGGAAGATAAAGGCAGCAGCTAGCGGAGCTGATGAATGGGATATAGGTTGGGGGGCATCTTCTATGAGATCAAAGGTGAGGAGTGGCCAAAGGGGACGGAGGCCAGGCTCTGATTGCAGGACAGATCATGTTTCCAAGGGTGGAAAGTTAAAACCCAATGGGACATGTTGCTGGGGAGGAGGGACAAGACATCCAGGAGAGAGGTCTAAGGTGCTTCCTGGTGGGGGAGAGGGGAGCCCCCTCCCATGAATAATGAAAATAACAGCACTTGTAAAGCCCTATAACACTTCACATATTGAATCTTGACTACAGCCTTACGGGTTGGTGCCATTACTAAGAGGCTTAGTGACTTGCTCAGGGTTACCTGATGAGGAAGTTGTGCACTGGGATTTGAACTCTGAAGTTCTGGGCCCCAAGTTCTGCGGTCTACTGCCTCTTAAATAATCATAGTATTGGTTAATATTTAATGAGGCCTAACACTGTCCGCAGTGCCACGTGTGCCTGGACTTACTAAACCCCTATCTTGTAAAGTGTGTACCAGATACACTTTGCAGACAGAAAAAGTGAGGTTCAGAGACAGATTCTGGGCTGGGTCTGAATTCCAGAGCTCCTACCCCTGCTCACTGCATTGTAGACAGCCAAAGGTCTGTTTCTGGAAGCAGGGGACTGGGCAAGGCCATGCCACTCCCTGAGCAGAAAAGGGTTGTCTGTTTGGCCTCCATGGAAGGGTGTGATCTGGTAGGAGAGGTTCCCCTGGGCCTATGGGATGGGGTGTTTGTGGGTGTCCCAGAGTTCAAGTGTGTCTACTGGACTTCTGGCTGGGGAAGATGTCCTTGGGTGGTACCCTGTACAGAGTTGGTGTTCTCTGTACTTAAAACCGCAAGCTCTCATCAGGTCCTCAATCCCCTACTGCTCTCCCCTTGCCTTGGTCCAACTACCCTGGCGCCTTTGCTGTTCTCCAGCTCTGTAGGCTCACGCCTCCCTCCAGGTCTTTGACCATCCTGTTCCCCGTGCTCGATTCCTTTCCCCACCCTGCCCCCTTTCACTCATTTGTCCTGCCAGGACCACCCAGCCCTCCCTCCCCTGACACTCCTACAGTTGCTTTCTTCCCAGCCCTTACTCTGTTCTTACCTTCTTGGTTGTCATCCCCTCCCACTAGAATTTGAGCCCCTTTTGGGCAGGAATTGCCCATGTTGCTCCTTCCCTGAAACCCCACCTGAAGCGCTGCCTGGCAGAGGATGCTCAGGTTGGGGCTGAATGTTCAGCACTGTGCTGGGTGCTGGGACTGCAGCAGTGGACAAGATGTGGAGTCTCTGGCCTCCAAGGGCTCTCAAGTGTCCCTTGGTGGGAGCAGACTGAACCCCAGACCCCCACCTGGTGATACATGGCTACATCTCCACCAGCGGTGACATAATCTGTAAGGATATATTCAGGGAGCCAGGAGAGGGCCCAGATCCTGGCCCCAACCTGGGCTGGAGACTGTGGCCCTGGGCAACCCCCCTGGATAAGTTCTGAAGGATGAGTAGGAGGGATGGGAATCAGCAAGCCAGGCAGAGGGAAAAGTCCTGTTTGTGAGGGGAGGTCAGGGGATGCATACAGAGTTGGGGGCTTCTAGGTCACATGTAGCCTGTATGAGACCTCTAGGGTGCCTGGCCTTGGAGGGGGATGGAGCAGGGGCGGATGAGTAGCTTCCTGTGTCTGTGGAGCTGTGAAGCAGTACTGGGGAGCGGTTCTGACCCATCACTCACAGGTTGCGTGACCATGGGCAGGTTGCTTAACTTTTCTGGACCTCAGTTTCCTCTTCTACAAAATGGGCATGGTAGTGGCTACCTCACAGAATTGCTGTGAGGATGCACCATGTACAGTGCTTGGCCCAAGGCCTGGTGCACAGTAGGTGCTGTATATGCACTAGTCTTGCTGCGGCTGCTGCTACTGCCTAGGGAGGGCCTCAGAGATGGTGGAGGGGTCTCTCTCCGCCTGCCTCCTGGCTTTCTCTGGCAGCTACCCTGCCCCTGGCTCTGATAGCATCGCTGCATGGGTTGGACTCTCCAGGCAACCTTGTGAGGCCAGCCCAGTCTCAGGCCTTTGTGGTACAACCTCATTCAGCATCTCAGGGCTCAGCACAGTGGTGGGGCTTGGCATTGTTCTGGTCCCTGCTATGCCACTTATGGCTATGGGACCTTGGACAAGAAATTTCTTTTTTTTTTTTTATTTTTATTATCTTTTAATCCTTACCTGACAATATATTATTATTGGTTTTAGAGAAGAAAGGGAGAAAAGAGTGAGAGAAATATTGATATGAGAGAAACATTGACTGGGAGCCTATGCCCCCCACACCATCCCTGAACAACCTGGGTATGTACCCTGACTGGGGATTGAACCTGCAGCTTTTTGGTATATGGGATGACACTCCAACCAACTGAGCCACCTGACCAGGGTGGTCAAGAAAGTATTTGTGTGCCAGTTTTGTTCCTTATGATATATTTTAGACTATCAAAAAAAGTAGAGCTTCCAGTATACCAAAATACCTGCATCTCCAGCATCAGCCTGGGATAGAACACGTAGTAGATACAGTTAAAGGCTCCACTGCTCTGCCCGCCCCCCACCCCCCGCCCCCCTGGTCCTCCCTGCCAGGGGCAGCTTCTGAACTGGAGTTTGGTGCACAGCGTTTCTTTGCAGGCTTCCATACTTTTGCTGTCCTTGACCGTATTCACAAATGCTAGAGCTTCAACCCCGGCTGCACAATGTTGCATATTGCAGTCACCTAGAGAGCTTTCAAAACTGCTTTTCCCTGGGCCCACCATAGAGATTCTGACACCGGTTCTTGGTCTGGGGTGGGGCCAGCAGCAGCATGTGGTTTTTGTGGCCTGCCAGGGTTGGCCACCACTGTTTTACAGTTTACAGGCTATGTAAGTGGGATCAGGATAAACATTTGGCTTCTCCTGCTCAGCATGAAGGCTTCGGTATGTCTGTGTGGACGTGTGGGTCTAGGACAGGCTGTTCGTTTCCTTGCTGCCAAGTGTGTCCTTTGGTGATTTTGCTACACAGGAGTTCCGTTCACCTTTTGGTGGCCATTTTGGTGGTTTCCCATGGGGATTGTAACAAACAGTGCTGCAGCAAACCTTCTAGAAGGTGTTTCCTTGTACACCATGGCTAGAGTCTCTCTTGGGCAGATGTCTCACTGGACCTTCCAAATAGCTTTCCTAAGTGCTTGTACCAGTGGGCTTCCCGACTGGACTTGAGGGTTGCCTTCACTCTGCGTCCTGCTTTGGTCAGGTTTGTGGCCCTTGCTGAAATGATTTACTCAGCCATGAGATGACCTTGCAGGCTGGTGGGGAACAGCTGGGGAGATGGTTCATGGGACCAACTTAGCTGGGGCCCGGCATGTACCACTGAGCTCCAGAGGGCTTTGACCTTTGCCTTCTAAGGCATCCAGGACAGTGGCTTCAACTTTGACCCAGGTTCCCTTGGGGGGCTTCTCCCAGGGCTGATAGTTGGGGAAGGAAATTATACTGACTTGAACCTCCTCAGGAAGGAGGCAGGGAGGCAGGAGGTGAAGTTTGGAAAGGGAAGGGCAAAGCTGTGTTAAACTCTTGTGTGTATCACCATTGGTCTCAGGGGTGACCAACAGAGCTACTGGCACCGCTCCTCCTTCCCTGACCCATTGTACTATAGTACAGTGAGGGGGACAGACTTGTCCTCATGCAGTGACAGCCCAGAGTGGTCAGGGCTGGCCCATGGGAGGCACAGGTCTGTAGGAATCCCGAGGAGGTGCCTGACCCAGCCAACCTGGGGAGTCACCGAGGACTTTCTGGAGGAGACATCTGATCAGTGAGAGTGAGCCAGGCCTAGAAAGAAGATGGAAAGAATAGGACAGGTAGTGAGTACTGAAAGTGAAAAGGCCCTGAGCTCCAAATTAGTTTGGGATGGTCAGGTACCATCAAGGAGGCCAGCATGACAGAGCAGGCAGCAAGGTCAGGGAGGTGGGGAGGATGTGGCAGGTGGAACAGGGGCTCTCAGGCTGAGGGAAGGAGTGGATTTCTCTTTGTGTGGGATGGGGAGTCATTGGAGGTGCTTTACATGTATCTCGTTTCCTGTTATAAAGACTGCTTAGGCTGCCGTGTTGGGGACAGATCATGGGGCGCAGCGGCAGGGAGACCTGAGGGGAGGTCGCTGTGATAGTCCAACAGAAGAGGGTGGATAGCAGTGGAGGAGAGTCCTGTGTGCTGGCCAAGAGTATGACTACTTTACCCCCAGTAACTCCTTTGATTTTTGTGACCTACAAGGTAGGGACTGTTATTATTCCCATTTTAGAGATGAGGAAACAGAGACCCAGAGAGGTCTGTGACTTGTTTAAAGTCACACAGCAGGCAAGTGGCAGAGGCAGGACTTAACTTCACACCTTCAGGCTCCAGAATCACTGCTTATTAATAGTTACCGCCAGTGATTTGGAAGTGGTTTTGATAAGACAAGGTCACTTCCTGTTCAGTTGGTTCTTACCCAGGCTGCTCTTTAGATGGAAGCTCCTTGGGGCCTGTTCAGCCTGAGTAATTTCTGGACGCTGGGTCTCTGTCTCCCTCAGGGCCCCCCATAAGCCCCTTCTCTTTTTTGTCTGTTGCTTCACATCTCATTGTCCTGCTGGCTCACAGTAAACCAGACTTCCTGGCCAGACGCGGCTGGCCGCTTGGGGTGTCCCCAGCAGCTGTTTCTCCCATCAGCTGAGCCAGGTGGCCACAGATGCAGCCAGCAGGAAGCAGTCTCCTTCCAAGGCACAGTTAGGGAAATGGGACCCTTCCCGCCCCAACCACCCATCTGGGGGCTGGGACTCATTGTCTGCCAGCTGCCTTGGCCCACAGGAAGGGTTGGTGGGGGGGGGGTAGGAGGGTCAGAAAGGGAGCTTTCCTAAGTCCCAGGGGAGCCAACGGTGGCAGATGCAACAGAAGCCACCCCTCACTGCAGCCTGTCTGGTAGCCTGTCTCGTACGGCCCCCTCTGGCCCTGCCCTGACCTTCCCTAGGGTACAAGGTGCTCTGCCACCATCCTCAGGGGCAGTGGTAACTTCCCTACCAGGGCCACATGGGCCCTGGTCTGAGCCCGCTGTCCCCAGCTGGGGACCCCCAAGGAAGGGATGTTCACAATCCCTCCTGTTGGGAGGATTGGAGGAGATCAGGCTGTGAAGTGCCTAGCACATTGCCTGGCATGTAGTAAGCTGGTGAAAAGTGTCCTCCTCTGGACTGCAGCCTCCTCCTTACCTGCTCCCAGCTGCTAGTGACACTGCACTAACCCAGCTTCCTGCTTACTGGGCACTGGGTGCATGTTTTATGGCCGTCATCATGGTGGCACCACCCGCAGACCCTGAGGAGGAGGTGTTATTAACCTCATTTCTCTTTTCCTGCATTTTAATTTGAAGAAGGCACATTTTTGCTCCATATGCATGTATTACCTATCCTAAATAATCAGTGAAGCACTGAGCACAGTGCAGAAGGGTATACAGTGATAAGGACATGTCTTGCCCACCCTGGCTGGAGGTCCCCTTCCCGGAGGCCAGCCCTCATTCTCTTTCTTGCGTTACTTGCTTCTGCACATGTTCTTCCCCCTTTGTTTTTACTTCAGTGGCACTGACTTCCTGTGATTGTATTCTCTCCTGTCCCCTTGCACTTTTCACTCTTCAGTTCTGTGTCAGGACAGAGTGCTTCCTCGTGCTTGCTGTGGCTGCGTCATGTTCTGTGGCATGCACGTGTCCCCGCAGATGGCCATTCAGGGCCTTCTTGGCTTTCCCTCCGCTGAACTGGGCTGCACATGCCTGTGAGCATAGCTGAGGGTTCACCTCTGGACTTGGGCTGGGGGTCTGAGGTGTGTGCTCCCAGAGCTCACTGGTGGTGCCCGGCCTGCCCAAGTGCGTGTGCCTGTTTACATGCCCCACCCCCAAGGACTGAGGGCACCGTGGTTTCCTCATGTGAGGCTGGCCATGTGGACAGGGTGTTACCTGTTGCTTTAGACTTTGTCTCTCAGGTAGGTACCAAACGCCCTTTTGTAGCTATGATTTTACTATGAGTACAGTGGAGCATCTTGTGTTTGTTGAAAGCCATCTGGGCTTCATTTTCTGGGAGCTGTCTATTCATGACATTTTTACCTTTCCTAAGAAGTGGAAACTGAGGCATAGCCTGGAAATCCCACAGCAAGTGACTGGAAGATCCAGACTCAAAGCCAGGCTTACCTGGCTCCAATTTGGAGATCTTGACCTGTCTGACACAGTAGAGTATGTGGACTCTGGAGCCAGCTTTGCCACTACTGGCAGTGTGGTCCCAGACAAGTCACTTCACCTCTCTGTGCCTTGGTGTCCTCATCTGTTAAATGGGATGTTAATGGTACCTCTTCATAAAGATGCCTTGACGTTATAAATGCATAATCATCAGGCAGAATGCATAGTAAGTGCTCAAAGACAGTTACCTGCTAGCATTAGTATCTATATTACTCTATATTGTTAGTGTTCACAGAAAGCATTCTGAGTGCTTTTGGTAAACTAACTTATTGGATCTTCCCAGCACCCCCAAGTTGTAGGTATTACTATTCACCTTTTATAGGGGAAGAAATTGAGAACCTGGGCAACTTGCCTGGGGTCACAGAGCAGCAGGGCTAGGATTTGGCTGCAGGCTGCTGGCTGCCCACTCTGGCTCCAGCCACTCTGGCACACGACCTCCGCCCCGCTTAGCTAAGCCTGAGGGATTAGGAAGCTCTCCCTCCTCACTGCCTCTATTGTGTCTTTAGTCCAGGCAAGCTACAGCAGAGCTTTGAAGGAGAACACCTTGACAGGTGGGATGACCTGGTAGGGGTCATGCTTTTTACCCCACATGCTTTTCTCTTTGGCCCTCCCTGCTTTCTCCCCCAGGTGCCCCAGCTTGGAAACTCCTGATAAAGTGGCATTGTGCTGTGGTTTCGGCTGGCTTCCCCAGTCTGGTTTCAGCCACTCCCACACCAGGGAAGTGGCCTCCTGTCCTGGGTCTCCTCCCCTCCCTCCTTCTCTCCCTCTGCCTTTCCCTCCTCAGTCAGTGCTGGGCTTGGGGAGAAAGTAGGACATTGCAGGAGGGCAGGGCTCTTTCTGTATCAGGCTCCAGGTAAGGATGCCCCCAGGGAGTTCAGCCCCCTCTCTCCCTAGGGACCCCTTCTCTGCTGCCCGCAGGAGCCTCCACAGCCCATTCCCGCTTCCCCCACACTCCCACAACCCCAGGTTATTTGACTCTGAAATGCCATGTACCATGTACACACACAGGAAAGTGGCTAAGCGCACAGGTCAGGTTGCTAGATGAAAAGGGGAGCAGACAGTTCCCCATGCCAGGGCGAAGGCAGAGGAGAGCTCAGCATCCTGGAAGCCCCCATCACCCTCTTGATCACAACCCCAGTAGTGCTCACTCCCCTGCTCTGGGGGGGTACCATGTCTTTGCTTCTCTGGGTAGCTTTTACCAGGTGTGCATCCCTGAATTTTAGAGTGCCACCTTGCCTGCTATTGAACTTCACATCAATGGGATCTTTGCATGTCCTTGCTTGTGTTCGCCTTCTTCTCTCACCCTCTGTGCACATGGTCGCCCGTATTGGCAGTTCGTTCACCTTCATTACTGTGTGATATACTACGATGTGAATGAACCATAACTTTGTTCTCTGTCTCCTGCCGTGCTGGTGTGAATGTCCTCTTTGAATGCACCTACTAGTGCACCTACTAGTACGTGTGTGCACATGTTTCTCCAGGGAACGGGTGAGGGGTGCATTGCCTGGGTCCGAGGGTAGGGTATTGTCACCTTTGTGAACGCTGCCCTGCATCTTTCCAGGGTGCTTGTGTCCATGTACACACCCAGCAGCTGCTTCACATCCTCACCAATACTTGGTTTGCCAGATTTTTTAATTGACTTTGAAACATTTTATATTGTGTTCTGCAGAAGTAACATGCTCTTATTATTGTGGAGATGAGTTCCCTGGTGGAGATGAGTTCCCTTGGCGTTATTTTTTCCTGCCTACTCTTAGCCATCCTGCCAATAGGGGTCAAGTGCTCACTCCTTGATAAGCCTTGATCTGGGGCCACAGGGCCCAGAACCAAACACAACAGGCTCTCTTACTGAGCTTGGTCCAGCATGGACACAGACCTTGACAAAAAAGTGACACAGAGACAGGTAACCACCTCCTCCCCCAGTGACCCTGTCTGGGTCTCAGGCGCCCCATCCACTCTCTGGACGGGGCCAAGAATCTGGTGCCGTTCTGGCTTCCCTTGTCCTCTCCCTACATGTCCACTGGGTCAGGGAAGCCTGTTGCTGTACCTTCAGACTGGAACCTGGTACCTTTCATGCTTTTTCATCATCGCCCCCAATTCAAGCCACCTTCATCTCCCACCAGTCTCCTCACTCTTCTCTTCTCCGCTGCTCCCACTGTCAGTCCCCGCAGAAGCCAGAGGGAGCCTGGGTCAGATCATGACCTTTTCCTGCTGGGGACCCTCCTGCAGCTTCATCTCTCACAAAAAGCCTCCAAGGCCCCACAAGATTATGGCCTGGCTTTTCTGCTCACCGTTGTTGTACCATTCTGAGGACATTCCAGGCTGGGCCCTATCTTATGCCCTTTGTTCTTGCTGCTCACTCTGTGACCTGTCCCTCTCCCCCACCCCTCCACCACCTTCTGCAGACTTTCTTTGTAGCACTCCTTGTTGCTACATACATTACATTATGATTCGTGCTTCTCCTGGTGTATTGTCCCCACTGCCCATAACTTAGCTTCCTAACTTAGCTCACTGTGTCCCTTTGCTGTATCCTCAGAGCATGATGTGTAGCAGCCACTCAGTGAGCACTGGCTGCTGGTGGACTGACTGAATGGCTGAGTGAGGGAGGGAGGGAGGGAGCTGTAATAAGCAGTGAGTGTCATCGCCTGAATGTAGGGTCAAGGTCCTCCTGAGGTGAGGAGTACAGGGCAGGCTTCCCCAGGAGGAAATGGCACTCACAGTTAGCTTAGAGAGGAGGCAGTATGGGTGCTCAGGCGCTTGCACTGGAGGCTGAGGGAGCTGCTTGTGCAGGGCTCCAGGTGGGAGAGTGCAGGGGCACTTGAGGAGTAGACAGAAGACTAGCATCAGTGTCAGATCTTGAGGTGGTCTGGGTTCGAATCTTTTTTTTTTTTTTTCTTTAAACATAATGTGCTGACTTTCTGAATACATTTAAAAGGATAAATAGTCCTTTCAATGCAGAGGAAAAGGACAGACATTGCTCTAGCACAGAGTCAAAGCCAAGGGAACTATAAAGCACACTTGGTGGGTTCGAATCTTAATAGCCACTTGGGCCTCTCCATGTCCCAGTTTCTTTCTCTCTAGGACTGAGGCTACTCTGGGTGTCCTGGGGCATCTCTGAAGTTCTGCTCCTGACACACTTCCCCAGGGCCTGGCATGTTAATGTGAATGCAGTTGTTTCCTTTTTTTTCCCACAAATACTCTGGAGTACCTGGCCCTTAGTAGCCTCCAGGGACACAGTGGTGGATGCACAGGCCCAGTTGCCACCCATTTTGGAGCCTGTCTCTTGGACTCTTGGCCTTCTGAGGCACCCCTGCCTGGAGGCAAGAAAAGGCCTGAAATAATCTTGGGCCTGGGGAGACCTTATTCATTAGGCTGATTGATTAATAGGGAAAACTAATTGAGGGTTTGCATGTGCCCCGCCCAGTGGTCCACACAGTGCTCGCACAGTGCTGCCCAGTCCTTCCTAGGCTCCCAGAAGGCGGCTCTGACCATGGGACCTGTGGCCCATCCTGCAGGCGGGTGCTGAGCCGATGGGGTGGCCTCTCCTCCTGGCGCTGATTTGCATTTCCCTGGTGGCTGGTCAGGTGGAGCGGCCCTCCCTCCACAGGTTCCTCCAGCATCTGGAGCGCCCTGTGCCAGTGTTTCCCTGGGTGGTCTGCCTGTTCATTTCTTATCTCTTTGCATTAATCCTAGATTCTGGAGGAGGACCTTGTTTCTAAGATGTTGCACTATCTTCTCCCAGTCTGAGGTTTGCCTTTTTACTTTTTAAAAATTGTCTTTTGATGAACAGAAGTGCTTAATTGTAATGTAGTCAAAATTGTCACTCATTTCCTTTGTAGCTTTATGGTCCTGCTTTTTGCATTTAGTCTATTTGTTCCAGAATTGGGGTGTGTGTGCGTGTGTGAGGTGGGCATCCAGTTTTATATTTTCCACCTGGATCCCTGTTTATTAAGAATGGACCACTCTTCTCCATTGCCTGATCATAAATGATGTCTCTGTGTAAGTGGGCCTGTTTTTGGAGTTCTCTTCCCTTCTCCTGCTCCGTTTTTCTGTCACTGTCCCAATTTCTGTTGTTGTAGTAAGTCTTGATCATTGGAGAACAGGCCCTCCCACTTGTCTTGGCCACGCTTGGCTTTTTGTAATTTTGTTTAAATATGAGACAAGCTTCTGTCACATACACAGACATGATACTGAATGTGGTCTCTCTCTCTCTCCACTTATTTATGTCTTTTCTGATGTCTCTCAGAAAATTGCCATAGTTTTCCATCGTAGTCCTTGCCCACCTCTTGTTGGATTTATTCCCAGGTCTTCATGATGTGGTGGGGGCAGGAGGGGCTGTGCCCTCCTCCCCCATGAGGCACCTTGCTCCCTGGGTTGGGCCTTGCTGGGTAAGGCTCTCACAGCAGTGCAGGGCCCACCTCCCCCATCCTCTGCTTCCTCCTTGGCACTACCCTGGGCCCTGGCAGAGGGCAGGCAGGGCGCCCACAGAGGAGGTTGTAATTTTCCTGAATGATTTCAAGGGCTAATTAAAGGTTTTTCTTGACTAATCAGCTTACAGTTTAATTATCTGGGAACAGACTCAGGGATGTGGGAAACAGCTCTGGTGGGGTCTCCTCATAGCGTGGCCAGAAGGAGCCAGGCAGGACTGGGAATATCGTGGCACCCTGCAGCTGGCCAGCTGCGCTTCTCCATGCCTGTGGGAGAAGAGGGGGAGGACAGCAGGTGCCATGGGGGTTAGAGTGGGTCCCTACCTGTCTAGAACTCTTCCACAGCTCCTGCTGCCCAGGGAGGAGGCCAGGACCCAGTCCCTCCTCTGGTCCACAAGGCCTGCCTCCTTTTCCTTGCTGTCCGCACTAAGGCCTGGCTCGCCTTTGTTTAGAGCACTCACTTCACTTATCCTTTGGGTCTTGGCCTGGAGGTCACTTAGCTCCGGGAAGCCATCTCTGGCAGCCCCACTGGCCAGAGCAGGTCCCCAAGAGGGGAGGCAGTTCAGGACTGGTGCTCCTGCGTGAGGGTTGGGAGTGAGTGTGCAGGCGGGGAGGACCAGGCAATGGCTGAGGCCTTCTCAGGGGCGGCAGCTGGCTGGACTGGACTGGACCGAGGATGGGCTCCTGGGAGTTGGTTGAAGGGGGAGGGGACTCGGAGATGGCTGTGCCAGGCTTGGCTTCATTCCTTGCATTCCTTAGCAGGCCCCAGACTCCCGGTGGCCTGAGGTGGGGGAGGGCGAGCAGGCAGAGAGGGGCCTCCTGGGCACTGACCCTGTCCCTCCCTGTCCCTCCCTTTCCCTCCCCTGCCTGCCTCATCCGTCTAACTCACTTTACACCCACCCCCTCCAGGGGCTCAGGGTCAGGACGATGTGTCCAGCCCCCACACTCCCCCAATCCCATGCTCACCCTTGGCTACACATTAGAGTCACCTGGTGGGGCCTCTGTACAGGGGCTCAAGCTCAGACTGTTAGAATCCAAATCTCTGGCTGTGGAGCCTGAGCATTGCTGTTTTTTCTTAAAGCTCTCTGGGGCACTCAGGCATGACTCTGAGCTGGGATGACAGCTGCTGGGATGTGAACCACTGACCTACAGACATGATATTACATATATATGTGCTTTTGTGATGTTTGGGACAGTTTTCTAGGCTTCTGATGCGGCGTGATTAAGTCATGTCACCCCACAGCCACACTGTAGGAAGATAGGACGTTACTCCCATGTTATGGATGAGGCAGCTGAGGCCTTTTTATCCCTGGCAGTGCAGCCTCTGTCACGGTCCTGTCCCCCTACCATGCCCCCATCTGCGCTGCATCTCTGTCTCACCACCCCCCTTCTTTCTTTCTCCCTGTCTCTGTCCATCTTTTCCACACTCAATTTCCGGTTCCCTCACTGCTCCCGCCCCCACCCACCGAAACTTTTCCAGGCTTCTCTGTTTAGAGCCAGGTTCCTGCTGAGGCCACAAATGGGAGATGGTTTCTGCAGGCCCAGGACAAGGATGGGAAGGATGCTGATGTCATTTTGCGCTAGCCTCCTTCTCTGCACCTGGAGAGGTGGGAGTTGGGGGAGGGCACCCCTCCCACTAAGGTTGGGGGTACTGGGGCTGGCTGTGTGACCTTTCCAGAAGGACCATCCACGCCAATGAACTCTGACAGATTCTGTGACCCTTATGCCTCCATGGGCCCAAAATCTGTGTCATCTGTTGCCATTACCATTTCAGGCTTCTGTGGAGTGGCTTATGGTTTAATTTCAGCAAAAGTTTATGCTGAGATGTGATCATTGCATTGCAGGAGCCTTTATTACTGGAAGGGAATGAGAGCCCAGTGCTCCCATGCTTGGACAAGGGCTGGGGCCCCCAGCTTCACTTCCGGCCTCTCCCAGCTCCAGGAGAGTTTCCTCTGTGACCTTGGGTCAGGCCCTGAGCCCCAGGTATCTCTGTGTTGGTTCCCACATCTGGAGCAGGAGAAGGATTCTTGTTGCCTCCCAGGGTAGCTGGGTGGATTGAGTCAGTGTGTGTGTGTGATGCTCAGCAGAGGGCTGCCGTCATCATGTCGTTATGGACACTGTTGCCTCGAATACTGTTACAGTCATTAGAGGCAGGGGACATGTTTGGATTTAGTAGTTGGGGTCCGCAGGGTGAGTGATTCATAATTCTTTGCTGTTATGACTCAGTCCAATTTCCTTTTGTAACATGTTTAAAACTTTTGTGTTAAGGAAATGTTCACATATATTCTAATGGTTTCCCCACATCTCAATACCACCTTCAGTAGTTACCAGTCATGACCAGAGGTTTTTTTTGTGTGTTTTTTTTTAAAGATTTTATTTATTTATTTTTAGAGATAGGGGAAGGGTGGGAGAAAGGGAGAGTAACATCGATATACTAGAGATACATGGATCGGTTGCCTCTCACATGCCCCCCAACTGGGGACCTACCCCAAAATCCAGCTTGTGCCCTGACTGGGCATCACCTGGCGACCTTTCAGTTTGCAGGCTGGCACTCAATCAACGGAGCCACACCAGCCAGGGCACGACCAGGGTTTTTCATCTGCACCTCACCCTTACTTTCCTGATCATTTTGAAGCAATTCTCAAATATCATATACTTTAGCTATTTACATTTCAGATTTTTCTCCTATAAGAGATAAGGAATCTTTAAAAAATAGCCACAATACTGTTGTCACAGGAATAAACAAACAAAATAATTTGTTTATATCCTCATGTTTCCCCAACTGTCTAGCATCCTTTTTTCAATTTGTCTCTTTGGGTTGGAGTGCAGACGAGGTCTATGCTTTTGAATTTGGTTGGCAGCCCCCTATGTGTTCTGTAATCTATAAGATTTCCTCCTTTAGTTCTTCTGTGTGCTGGCTATTTGGGTGGTTTGACCATCACAGACCCCATCCTTTTGTCTAGATGTGGTTGATGCTTCTTTGTGGTGTTATCTGACATGTTCCTCTGTCCCATGTGCTGCCTGTAAGTTGGGATTTAGGTCTAGAAGCTTGGTTCTATTCAGGTTGCATTTCTTCCTAAGTGGTGGTATTTATGAACAGTAGTTCCTGAGTGCTTTTTAAAAATAAATTTAATTAAGTTTTTTAAAAAAGTGAGTAGGTTGGGAAAAAACCTTCAGTTGCTCCTAGTAGGGTGGGCACGCAGATACAGCAGAGTTGGGGGTGGGGGCCTGAAGGACTGAGGTTTGGGAACTTCTGGGAACAGAGGGCCCTGTGTCAGCCCCCGCTTCCAGTGTACCGCTATCATAAATGCACAGCTTTGGGATCCTGCTTTGCTGGGACCAGAGGGTCCCAGCTGAGAATTGTCCTGAACCCCTACCTGCTTCAGCCTGGCCTATGGTTAAGGCTTAGGGACAGAGCTAGACTCCTGCCCTGGCTCTGCCTTTGGCCAGCTGGGCCACCCCTGAATCTTTCCCATCCCTCACCTGCTTCCTCCTCCGTATCATGATGGGCACTGTGCCTCCCTTGGAGGGCTGTGGTCAGGACTCAGTGACCACTCAGTAAAAGGCATGGTGCATGCATGTGCTCTGAAGCTGCTGTTCTGCGTTAGTGTAGGTCTTTTTGACCTCAACTGCACTGCTCTCCTCTCCTGCCCTCTCTCCCTGCCACATGGCCTCCCAACACATCTGGAACGCACCAGGCGGGCTCCAGTGCTCAGCCCTTTGCAGAGACCACTCCCTCGACCTTCAGTGCTCTCCCCCAGGTCCCCTCACATGGCTCCCTCACTTCCTCTGGTTTTGCTCACATGCCACCCCCAGACCTCCCTGACTGTACTCTCTGGCCCTTTTTCCACTTGTTATGTACATTTTTGTTTGCTTGGGTATTGCTTATCTCCTCCACTAGAGTATCAGTTCTGAGAAAGAGGGACTGTCTTACTCGCTGCTGTGTCCCAATGCCTAAAACAGTGCCTGGCAACTGAGTGCATAATAAAGAATTGTTTAGTGCATGAATGAAGGAGAGAATGAATGTGGTTAAGTGAGTGGACTTGGGCCCTGGGTCACACCTGCCGTGGAATCCTGATTCTTGATACACATCGTGTGACCTCTTGGGCCAGTACCTCTCCTCACCAAGCCTTGCTGTTCTCTTCCACAACACGGGTGCGGTGCGTTCTCAGCACCCTACTCACTACCTTGTTTTGCACCAGCATGCTGCCCACATGTAACACTTTGTAGCTGTCCTCTCCACTGGTCTACGTCTCCAGCACAGGGCTCCGATGAGCCAGCCAGGGCTGTCCCTGCCATGGGGACACTTTATCAAATCTTAAATAACACCTTCTAGTCTGTGTGACCAGCTGTGGTGCCCCAGGGCAGGTCAGGGACTACTTCTGTGGCCAGAAAAGGCTCCCTGGGGAATGTGACTCATGAAGGAGGTAAGAGTGCCAGGATGTGGAGGGAGCTGTGTGTTGTGGCTGAGTCTGAGAGCTCTGGGGCTGGCTGCTTCCAGGCCTTTGTCTTCCTTGCAGGAAGCAGGCAAAGAGCTACAAGGGGCCAAGGAGGACTGCTCCTCTGATTACTTCAGTAGTTCAACCCTGGCGCGTGTGTGTGTGTGAGAGAGAGAGAGAGAGAGAGAGAGAGAGACAGAGACAGCCAGGCTGAGAAAGCGAGTGAGCCAGTGCACACATGCGTGTGTAGATGAAGCTTCCAGCTGTCAGAATTGCTATCACTGGTGTTTCCTGTGTGGGGGTATAAAATATGACATGTACATAAAAGTGTATAAAACCTCCCTGTTCAGTTTAATGAATAATTATAAAGCAAACACTCATCTATCAACAAGCAAATCAAGACAAGCATCACCAGCGCCCTAAAAGCCACTTCCTTCATGTATTCTTTCTAGCATTATCAAATAAATTCAACCATCTTTCTGTTAATTATTACCTCTTTTTGTGAATTATGAAAAATTTCAGATGTCTCAGGAGAATAGAGAATCACCTGATGAACCCCCTTGGGGCCCAGTGCACAGCCAAGAGAGAAAATACCCTTGCCATGGTTAAAGCCCCCTGGATGCTCTCCCCCAGGTACCCAGAGCCTCACTGTGGTCCCTCCTGGGCTTCCCTAAATAGTACACTGGATGGTTCTGCAGGTTTTAAAACTGCTTGTAAATGGTCCCAGGCCGTCAACACTTGGCTACAGCTTGTTCTCAATATTTTGCTCTTGAGGTTTCTCTGGGTGGATAAATGAAGTCCTGTGCCAGTAGGGATGCTCCTGGCCGCCGCGTGGGTCAGAGTCCTCCCACATCTGCCAGATGAAAGCAGCCTGCCCTGCTGGAGCCTCAGGAGGGCTCCCTGGGGCTGGCTCTCTGCTCTGGGCCCACAATTCTGCCCCAGCCTGGTCTGAAACCATTGCCTCCAGGTTCTTGATGTGTAAGGGGTTTTCCCTGAGCACCTGTAAGGTAGGAATGGGACTCTGGTATCATCCCAGGTCTGTCTGGAGAAAGACGAGACCCCCTTCTTCCATTTGGGAATGGCCTGGGGGCTGGAGGTAGGAGGGTCTCTTCTCTTCCCCGGTCCTCTGTGCCCCTCTGCTTCCCCTGAGGGCCCTGTTTAGTGATTGTGTCTAGCCTGTCAAGGAGAAGCCCTCTGGGTTGGACATATCAAAGGCTCTGGTTCTGGAGGCTGGGTTTATTACCTGGCTCTGCTACCTACTGGCTAAGTGACCTTGGGCATGTGGCATCCTCAGCCCTTCGACCTGTTTCCCATTTATAAAGTGGGGCTGTGTAAAGGTTATTTCATCAGTGTAAATCACTCAGAAGAAGCACATAGAAACCTCTTAATGAGTCCTGTCAGTATTTTTGTCATTATTGCCATTCACTCTTTCATTTTGTAGGTATTCACTGTATACCTCCTCTGAGTCTAGCCCTATGCTGGCTGATGCCTGGGATAGGCTGGTAACCTGATAGCCCCGGGTCCTGCTCTGTTGGAGCTAGAGGCAGTGACAGCCCAGAGTCACCTTGGGAAAGCAAAGCCCAGGGTGGCCTGGTGTGCTGGTAGAAGTCCAGAGGACTCTGGGAGGCCCTGGCTTTGGCCTAGGAAATCAGGGAAGGCTTCCTGGAGGAGGAGACATCTGAGCTACTGGCTGCAAAAGGAATAGAAGTTAGTGTGTGGAAGGGTGTTTTAAGGCATGTTAATAGCATGTTGAAAAGCTGAAAGGTAGGAAAGAGTCTGGCATTTTAACAAGTTATTATTTTAATTAAAATAATTGAAATAAACGTAGATTCACATGTAGTTGTAAGAAGTAATTCAGAGAGAGCCCCTGTATCCTTTACCCAGTTTCTCCAACAGTAACATCCTGCAAATCTGTAGTTAGTACAAGACCACAACCTGCATATCGATATGGATATGGTCAAGATACAGAACATTTTTTCACAAGGATCCTCCCTGATGCCTTTTTATAGCCACATTTCCTCCCTGGCCCATCCCTAACTCCTGGCAACCACTTATCTATTTCCCATTTGTATAATTGTGTTGTTTCAAGAATGTTATGTAAATGGAATCATACTGTATGTAACCTTTTGGGGTTGATTTCTTTTCACTCAGCATATTCCCTGGAGATTCATCCAGGTTGTTGCCTGTCTCAATATTCATTCCTTTTTGTCACTGAGAACACCGTGGTGTAGATGTACCTCAGCTTGTTTAACCATTCACCCATTGAAGGACATCTGGGTTATTTCTAGTTTGGGGCTGTTATAAAGAAAGCTGCCATGAACAACCACATAAAGGGTTTTTGTGTGAACGTAAATTTTCGTTCCTCTGGGACAGATACTCAGAAGTGCAGTTGCTGGGCAGCCTGGTAGCTGCACGTGTGAAGAAGCTGCCACGCTCTTTCCAGAGGGCTGTGCCATCTTCCCAAACCACCAGCAATGCGTGGGTGACCCCGTTTCTCTGCATCTTCACCAGCATTTGTTGTTGTCACTATTTTTTTACTTTAACTGGTCTAATAGGTGTGTAATGATAACTAATTGTGGCTTTAATTTGCGTTCTAATGGCTGATGATTTTGAACTCCCTGTCAGGTGCTTATCTGCCATCTGTGCATCCTCTTTGGTGAAATGCCTCTTAGTGTTTTCTGTCCATATGCTAATTAGATTGTTTTTTTTTAAACTCAGTTTTTAGAGTTCTTTATTTCTTCTAGATACTACTCCTTTGCCAGATGTGGAGTTTGTAAATACGATATTTTCTCCCAGTGTGTAGCTTTTTTACCCTCTTCATATGGGCTTTTGCAGAACAAGTGGTTTTAATTTTGATGAGGTGTACTTTACATTTTCCTTTTGTGGGTCGTGCTTTTGGTATTGTGTTTAAGGCCTCTGTGCCTAGCCCTAGATTCTGCAAATTTGCTTGTTTGTTTTCTAAAAGTTTTATAGTTTTAACTTTTACATTTAGGTCTGTGATCCATAATGAGTTAATATTTGTGCAAAGTATGAGGTTTGGATCAAGGTTCTTTTTTCTTTCTTTCTTTTTTTGCATATGGATGTCTGGTTGTTCTAGCACCATTTGTTGAAAATAATGTCTTTCCTTCATTGAATTGCTGTGCTTCTTTGTCAAAAATAAGTTACCACAGTAAGATATCACTTCACACCTACCAGGATTGCTATGTTTTTTTTAAAGGAAAATAACAAGTATTGGTAAGGATGTAGAAAAATTGGAACCCTCATGCATTGCTGGTAGGAATATAAGATGGTACAGCCACTGTAGGAAACATTTCAGTAGTTTCTCAAAAGGTTAAATACTACCACATGACCTGGCATTTCTACTCCTAGGTATACATATTTCCAAAAGAATCAAAGGTAGAGACTTGGGCAGATATTTATATACCAATGTGCGTAGTTGCATTATTCACAGTAGCTAAAGTGTAGAGACAACTTAGATGTCTATTAATACATAAATGGATAAATAAAATGTAGTATATATACACAGTGGAATATTATTCGGTCATAAAAATGGAAGGAAATTTTGATATATGCTACCATGTGATTAGACCTTGAAAACGTTACACTAAGTGAAATTAGCCAAACATAGGAGAAATATTGTAAGATTCCACTTATATGAGGTTCCTAGAATAGGTAAATTCATAGAGACAGAAAATGGAATAGAAGTCACCGGGGCTGGGGAAGGAGGGAATGGGGAACTGTTGTCCAATGTGTACAGGTTTGTGTCAGGGACGGTGAAGAAGTTTTGGGTATAGACAAGGATGATGGTTACACCACGTTGTGAAGGTATTTAATGCCACTGAATTCCATGCTTTACAAATGGCTAAAATGATAAGCATTATATATGTTTTACCACAATGAAAAAAATCAGTGTTTTGAAGTGTTAGGTACGTTTGTGTGGCTCTGTTTCTGGGTTCTGTCTCTGGTCACTGGTCTGTGTGTTTATCCTGATTACTGTAGCTATCGATTAGGCTTTTATTTTGGGGACAGTGAGTCCTCCCATTTTATTCTTTTTTTTTTTTTTCCCCCAAATCAAGGTGTTCTGGGGCCTGGGACCTGACATTTTTGGAGCTCTCTCGGTCTCCCTTGTGTGGAAGATAGCACTGTGGTTTACCCAGCTTCAGAGTCACCCTTGGCACCTGCCTCGTCCTCAGCCTCCTCATTGATAAGTGTTGCTTTTTTCTTGGTAGACATGGCTCTGATATGTCCCCCTTTCTTCATGTCTAGCTACCTTGCTACTACCTTCATCAATTGCCTGGAGCGGTTGTATGCTCTTGTCCACTTGTCCCCATACCTACTCAACCCCCTTGTTCCCATCCTCCACAGGGAAGGCAGCCAGAGTTACATCTTTCAGATGCAGGCCCCCTGGCCCATCTGTGGCCTGGGTCCACCACACCCTCGTCCCTCCAGCCAGCAAGTCTTGGCTAAATTTCACATTTCATTTTTGTGATCCTTGACTCTAAGCCCCACAGGGCAAGGACCACTGGCCCAGCCTGGGCAGTGCATAGTGGACGTGCATCGGACTTCTGTTGGTGGAATCCATGGACATGGGAAGGAAGTTGCATGCTGCTGGAACCCATGCCTGGGGGAGGGGAGTGTGGAGAAATGAGGCTGAGAGGTGGCAGGAGCTGGGGAAGAGGCAGCTTTAGCTGTGCTGGCCCCAGTTGGCTTTCAGCAGCTGAGTGACATTGGGTTTACTAAGGTGTCCCTGACCTCACAGAAAGATAGGCAATGACTTTGAAAAGATACTTAGCAGAAAAGGAATTCTGATTGCTTTTATAATAGAAAGGATGTGCATCCTGCTAAGTGGAAAAATGCAGATGACACCTAGGCTGAGAGGGGCCACACTTCACCTATCTGACTGGCAAGGATCAGAGTTTGACAACGCCCTGGGCTGGAAAGCCCTCACATGGGATAAATTTGCCCTGCAGTCCCACTTCTAGGCATTTGACCCACAGACACGCTGGCACACCTATGAAATGACTTGTGCACTAAGTTGTCGTGGCTGCACTGTTTGTAAGAGCTCAAGGCTAGAAACCACCCATGTGGCCTCACGGGGACTGGCCCACAGCACCTTGGTCCTTCCACTCAGGGCCGCACTCTGTGGAGATCCAGGCATGGAGAGATCGCTAAGACACACAAGGTCTGTCCAGAAGGCATTCAGCCATGTACTGTGAAAAACAGAGGCATCTATTGAAGAAGATACAGGATACAATATACATTGTACAGAGGACGATGATGCCTCAGTCCCCTTCAAAGTAGGCACCTTGGGACCTCACACAGTTCTCCCAATTGCCATCACCTACCCCATCATATTTTCCTGAGTCTCATCAATGGTCTGAAATCTCTTTCCTTTCAAAGGTGATTTTAGTTTTGGGAAAAGCCAGAAATCACAGGGCACCAAATCTGGGCTATTAGGGGGCTGAGTCACCTGGGTGATTCGATGTTTCTCCAAAGAACTCTGCACAAGATGTGATGCATGAGTGGGCATGTTGTCCTTATGAAGTTGCCAATCACCAGTTGCCCATAACTGTAGCCTTCTGAATATTCAGTAGAGGAATGTTCACACTTAATGCAAAATTTGATGCAGATTTGTTACTCTACTCGCTCAGTCATTTTGAATGCGATGGCCACACAGTGCACATGCTCACTCAACAACGTCTACTTTTCCACTGACTAGTACAGTGAAGTCATCATTGTTCACACATGCACATTCTAGTCCAGTCTCCTTGGTTGCCAGGTTTCATCCATGTCACACAAACCATTCTCCTTATATTAACAATGGCTGGACTTTTTCCAGACAGACCTCATGTATTGTATATACTTTTCTTTAAATTTATAATAAGGTTCTTTTAATAAGTAAAAATAAAACAATAACTATAAGTAGGTAAATAATATAGATAAGTATAATAACATTTTAAAATAATACAAATTGTTAGTATACTTGCTGGAAAAGGCATAAAGCATAAATATACAGCATAACCAGTCATTACAATGGGAAGACCACGTAGTGCCCCTCCCAGTGAAGGAACAGGTAATGCTAGCCCCCGGAAGCCCCTTCCAGGTCCCCCTTCCCCAACTTTGCAGTCACTGCCTTACTTTCTTTTTGGTTTCACTACCTTTGCATGCTTTCTTAAACAACATATTTCATTTTATCTGGTTTTGAACTTTTTCTGAACAAAATGCTAGGATGTGTTTTATGTTGCGCTTCTTTTGTTTGACATCGTTTTGCTTTCGAGCACATGCGGCACTACTTCAGTCATTCATTGTCACTGTTGTGTGTTATTCCATGGAGCCAGTAGGTCACAATTGTCACAGTTGTTTCCCATGGATGAGCATTTGCATCATTTCCAGTCTCTGGCAGAATCAGACTGTGCTTCGTGAACCTTCCTGCACGTGTTCCTGGGGCCTAAGGGCTGCGTTTTGCTTGGTAGTTACCCAGGAGGGCACTTGCCAGGTCCCAAGTGTGCGTCTTCACCTTTGCTGGGTGCTGCCGAGCTCCCCCTGGTGCCAGCAGCACAGGAGAGCCAAGGAATGTTCTTGAGAAAAGCAAGATGCAGATTAGTCTGTGTGGCACACTGCCATTTATGGTTTTCTTAAAAGGGTGTGTGAGCATGTGTGTGCACCTGTATCCACATGCACTTGTAGGCTCTGTCAGAAAGGAGGGAAAGACTAGTAGAGGTCGCTTCCAGGGCTGAGCTGGAACGGGGTAGGGCGGGGGGCGTCCTATCACTGCTTGCCCTCCAGCACCATTGGCTTTTGAACCATGTGCCTGTTCTGTAAAGAGACAGACCCTAAGATGGAGAGGACAGGAGAGAAAGGGGAGCGATGAAGCCCAAATGGGCAGAATGGTAATAGGAATCTCAGTAGTGTGTTTTATGGGGGTTCACTGGTTTAGTCTCTGTTTTAGGGTGTGTTTAAAAAGTTTTATAATAAAGGTCTGTTTCGGTGTAAGAGGATCTCAGATGACTTCCTTTGGCTGCTGAGGCCTATCACCAGCAGAACCCCTTGTTTCCAGTGAGACTTCTGGGGGCTGGGGGCTCCCTCCTTCCTCCGTTCCCCTTCTCTCCCCTGTCCCTCACCTTAGGACCTGGTTCCCCTTGGCTGGCCAGAACTGCCCCATCCCTGACCGCCTCCCCCGCCAGAGCCCAAACCAGCCTGTCTGGTTTGGGGAGGTTAGGAGAGCCGCCCCACTTGGCTCCTGTCTGGGTGGCTGCCTGACAGGTGCTCCACCCTGGTGGGGGAGGGGTGGCCTGGGATCTGGGACTTCTGGGGTCCCCTTCCTGCCCTGCTGTGGCCCCAGGGCCAGCCCAGGCCCTGCTGGAAGCCTCTGCTCTCTGAGCAGGTGAGGGACTGAAGCAGGGTTGAGGGATTTGCAGGCCCTCCTGGTGTGAGGGATGAAGTCTTGTGGGAGTTGGCCATTGTGGGGGAATGGGAAGCCTTGAACCCAGTTCCTGTCACTCACAGACCTCTCGGTGAGAGAGCAGTCTTACTCGATGTCAGGCCCCAGAACAGGGAGTTTTGTCTAGTTTGTTCATTGCTGAGTTCTCAGGGCCTCCAACAGGCCTGCCTTGTATGTGCTAGGAGCTCAGCAGATGTGTGAACCAGTGGAGGCGACAGACAGTGTTGTCAGAGACAGTGACAACCTGGAGGGACAGCACTGGGATAGGGCCCAGAGGAGGCACCTGACCCAGCCTGGGGGTGTCAGGGTGGCCTACGAGAGCAGCCTGACCTCTGCTGCTCCCAAGTCCTCCATGGTGGTGAGACACAGAAGGACACAGATTTCACACCAGGAGCTGTGGCCTGGGCCCTTGAAGGTTCTGCAGAGGAGGTGAGACCTGAAGGGCGTGGACCATGAGGCAGGGCCAGCATGGCCCCTTCCTCATTCCTTCTCTCTGAGTATCCTGTTCTCCTGGTCTGGAATGAGGGTTCTGAACCAGCTCGCCCGCTGCTCAGGAAAGCTGGTTTAGGGGGGCACAGGCACTCGGACAGATGGCAAGCACCTAACTTCCCTGCTATGTCCCTTGGGCATGTCAGTCAACCTTTCCAGGCCTCAGTTTTCTGCATTGTTAATGGGTCAGATAAAGTGCCTATCCACTGAGGGCAGCGCAGAGGTATGATGACTCAGTGTGTATCAGTGCTAAGAGCAGGCCCAGCCTGAAGTAAGTTTTCTGTAAAGGTGGGCAGCTCACTTCCAAAAGGTGAGAGCCAGCATGCACAGCCCTCCCCACCTTTCTCTTGCCCCATTCCCGCCAGCCACATCTACCAGCCCCACTGTCACACCTCAGGATAGTGTGGTTGGGGCTTCACCATGAACTTGATCTTTCCCTCCTGGTTAGGCCACGTGTCTCAGCTTTGTCCTCATGTGTGAGTGGGGTAGAGCTGGAGAGGCCATCTTCGTTTGCCTTCTTGGAGCTCTTGCTGGACTCACAGCCTAGAAGGCAGGGAGTAGGGAATACAGCGAAGCCCAGGTCATTGTTTCAAACCTTGCTGCCCTGCCAGTTGCTCTGAGACGCTGTGCAGAGCCACTGCCTCCCTGGCCCCTGGCACCTAGCCTGCCATGGGAGTGAGGTGGGGTGTGGGTGTGCTAGTAGGGAGCTGGTCCCACTGAAGGAAGGGCTGTGGTTGGAATCCCCTCTTCCTGTGTCCCTGCCTAGTCCCTCCCTCTGCTGAGACAGTTGTGGGTGATGTGGCCCAGGCTTTCCAGGCTCACCCCGCCTCCCTCTGTCCCTCCCTCCCACTCTCCCTCCTCCCCTCTCCCGTGAGCTGGAGCCACACTGAGCTCAACTGCCAGGGCAGGGCCAGGGCCTTGTCACCACCCGCTGCCAGGGAAGCTGGGGTACAGAGCCTTGCCAGCCCTCCTTGGTGGGTGCCCCTTGACACCTGCTGCCTGCTCTCCCAATTGAAGCCTCTGTCTACTGGCTCCCCCACTGGGGGTGGCCCAGGACCGAGGGAAGAGGATGGTGAAGGTGAGCTGCCTTGGCCTCAGGCAGGAGGGGAGGAGTGGGGAGGGCTGCCCTGGGTGTGAGGAGGGCAGTCCTGCTGCCTGGTCACCTGAGCCAGTGGGAGCATGTGATCCAGGGGCCACACCTTTACTGGGGCCAGGGGCAGGGTCACGGTGTTTCCATGTGCCAGTGGGGGCAGGTGTCTTTGCTGGGGCTTACCACAGGTCTCAGCGCAAGTCCCTGAGTATCTCAGTGGGAGCGCAATCCTGGGGTCTAGTTTGCATGGGGGTGGTTCTGAGGCTGTGCCTCCCTGGGTCACCCTGGGAGAGTCGGCCGTGGGTGTGCCTGGGTCTGCTGTGGGGGCCCATTATGTACTGTGTACCGATCTAGGCTTTTGTGGGTCTTGTGATCTGACTGACTTCGGAGCGTTCCTCTGTGTGTGTGTGGGTCCGTCTTTCTAGGGAAGTCCAGCAGTTATGAAGTGTCTGTGGAATTGCATGTGTGCATATGTGTGCCGGTGTTTCTGGGTGGTGGCCCACGTTGGTATCATATATGTTGTTGGTATGTGTCTGTGGGTCTCTTTCAAGAGTGTCTGCATCTCTGGGATGTGTGTGGTCTTTGCAGTGTTTTTGGAAGGGTCCTGGGTCCGTGGGGCTTCAGGGACCCAGCTGTGGCTGCCCTAGTGTCCCAGCTTCTCCATGCTGAGATCTTCTTCTGAGCCAGGCCCCCTCCTTAAGGCCGCTTCCCCCACGTTCTCCCTCTGATTCTTCACGTTTCCCTTGGGGTCACTCTGCAGGGGCCCATATCTGAGAGGCAGGAGCTGAGGCTTGGGGTGCAGTGTCCCTTCCCATGCCCAGGCTCCTGTACAGCCTCTGCCTGTGTGAAGTTGGGGTGGCTGCTGCTGTCTCTGGCTGCTCAGGGAGTTCTCTGTGAGACCACCGTGTGAGTTCCTGTGTGTCTGGCTGTGTGGCCAACGCCTGTGCTGCATCTGTGTCACGGTCTCTGTGAAGGGCCTGTGGGTTGTGGAGTGTCTTCATGTGCTTCTGTGTCTAGAGTGTGTGGGGGTGGGGGTGGGGGTGGGCAGGGAGTTGCACCGCAGGGGAGGGCTCAGGTTCCTGGGGCCTGGGAGGTCTCCAAAGCCTCTGTTCTACCTGCACCCTCTCCCTCCTTCCTGGCCTGCCTTAGGGAGGAGTGAATGAAGTCTAATCTGATCTTCCCAGTCCCTGTGGGCTCCCCCACACTCAGGTTTGTTGTGGCATTTGTCCCCACCCTGGGTGCCTCTGGAGGGTGAGGGATACCAACAGGGCCCTTTGTGTCTATGCGCCGTTGTGCCTGGCCAGGAGGGAAGGGGGTGTTCAAGCCTGGGGCTGTCAGAGGAGCTGACTGGCCTCCCTCGGGGTTCTGAGCACTGGCCTGGGCCCAGCTGGGTAAAGGAAGCAGCATCTTTTCATTCAGCTGCACTCTGAGCTGTGGCCCCTCTTTGCTGGGCAGGGCTAGGGACATAAGGTAGCTGAGATGGCTGCAGATCCTGTACTCGTGGAGGCTCCCTGTGCAGCTGCAGAGACAGGCAGTGGCAGCCCGTTGCGCTCCCCCATCCCAGCCCTGGCCAATGTAAGACTCCACGGAGATAGTAAGACTGGCACTTTTGCTCTGGCCAGACAGGCCCCTGCCCAGCATCCTCTTTTATTTATTTGTTCCTTTATTCATTCATTCAGCAGCAGTGATAACAACATCGGCAGTAATAATACAGCAGCTAACACATAGTGAGGACCCACTGGGCACCGTGCACTTTTATAAATGCTTTGCACATGTCATCTCATTTGATCATCCAGACATTCCCAGGAGAGAGGGACTGTCATTCCCCTCAGGTTGCAGGTGAGGACACTGAGGCCCAGAGAGACACGTCTCTTGCTCAGAGGCACATAGCTTGGCAGTGGTGAGCTGGTCCCTAAGTCCAGGCATCCTGTTTTCAGCCGCAACTGCCTGCTGCGTCCTTGTACGGCGCGGAGCGTGCGAAGGCCTGCTGGGCGTGTGTAACCGCATCCACCCAGAATTCAGAGAGCAGGACTGCACCTCCCTCCCTGGACTGCTGACTCCAGGCCAGGGTGAGCCCAGATCTGTGTGGTTTTATGTGAGTTTACCCACTGGGAGGACTCAAAAATTTCCCGCAGCATCCCCGCTGTGTGACTTGCCTCTTGCCTGTGGCCCAAATGTGCTGCCCCTTTCTCAGGTCTCTAGCCTAGGACACAGGGCTGGGGTGGGCCTCTTGGCGGTGGGGAGGGCCTGGCATGGACTCCCATCAGGGGACTTCTTGTGTTTGGAACACACACCTGGTTATTTACTAAATAGCCAGGTTCGCTCTCTAAAGACTTCGGCCCCAGTTCCTTCTCAGGCATTAAGGTCAGACTTGCAGGCAGTGTGGAGTGGCCTTGGGGACTCCTGTCTGCCCTCTGCCCCCAACACCCTTCCTTGCCTGTCCTCAGGGTCCAGCTCATCACATTGGCAAAGGCACCTCTCCTTTGTTCCGCTGATATTTACTGAGTGCCTACTGTATGCCCATGCCTTGCCCTAGATGCCAGGGACACAGCAAGAACAGACAGAGGCCCCTGCTCTCCAGGAGCCAACATTTTACTGTGGGGAGGGGTGGGAGAGGGGACTACAGTCAACAGGTATGTGATGCCAGGTGGTAATGAATGCCATGGAGAAATATAAAGGCAAGGGCACAAATTGTGTCAAGGGGCCAGGGAAGGCATCTTGAGACAGTTTTATTTACACTGATTCCTGAATATCAAGAAAGGGTGAGCCATGCAGCTCTGGGCAGAGGAAATAGTAGGTGCAAAGGCCCTCAGGCTGGAACAAGAGTCCGTGTCCAAAACTGAAGAAGAGACCCCCAGCGTGGTGGCGTGAAGCGAAGGGAGGAAACAAGGTCCTGAGCTGGGCTGGGCCCACTGGGCAGTGCCGTGTGATGTCTCAGTTTGAGCCAAGGGGAACGCCCTTGGGGAGTTTTGCTTAACATTTTTTCAGATTCCCTCCTAACCAAAGTAGCCTTTCTGATCTGGATGCTGGTCATCGCTAGTGGGGTTGTCTCTGCCCTGGCTCTGGTCCCATAAACCTCTGGAGTCCATTGTCTGGAGAGGAGGCTTTGGCTGGGGCCAGGGCCTCTGGGAAGCAGGAGGCTGAGGGGGTGTCAACATGGCCTCTCTGGGTCAGAGTGGGCGCTTCTGTGACTTGATGCTGGGCAGTGACTTCCCCTCTCTGGGCCTATTTTCTGGTTTGGGAAACAGGAAAGAGGAAGACTCCATACCCACCCGCACTGATGAAGAACTGTTTGGAGGGTTCAGTGTGGCCTGGTCTGCATGGCTGGCACAGGCCCAGGCAGAGTCAGCACCAGAGCAGATGTGCGTCCCCTCCATCCACTCAGCTGCCTCGAAGGGGCGGCCTGTTCTAGGTGCTGAGATCTGGCCATAACCAACTGAAGTGTGGTTCCTGCCTGCGCCACGCCACCGACCTAGTTAGGGGATATCAGTAGATACACTTACAACTGTATAACATGTTAGATGATGCTAAGGGCCAAGAGAGAGTGGACCAAGTGCTGGAATGTGCCAGGCACTGGAGGATGCGGTGATGGGCAGGACCAGACAGCGCCCCGGCCCCTGGGCCGCTCACACTCTAGCTGTGACTGCAGTGATATAGGCACTTGGCCAGTCCTACCAACTTGACCTTTATAGTGATCCCTTCTTCCCTGCCTACTTCCTTCCCCTCCCCCACCCTGGTCCCCCTGCTTCTGTCCCAACCACAGAGTCTGTGCTCTGCCCGCAGCCAGAGGGAACCTGTGAACATTTGCATCAGGCCCCGTCTCTCCCCTACTCCCTACCTCCCTGTGGCTCCATCTCACTAAGGTAAAGGGTGCCCCACCTGGCCTGCCCTCGCTGCCTGCCTGCTTCTCTTCTCATCACTTGCTCCCTTCTGCTCTTCGACCAAGTCAGGCACGTTCTGCCTCAGGACATTTGCCCTGGCGTTTCTTGCTGCCCAGTGCTCTTCCTCAGGCACCCACGTGGCTCCCTCTCCGTACCCCTCAGGTCCCTGCTCAGGTGTCATCTTCTCAGGCCCTCCCAGACTTTATTGAAAATTCTAACCTCCCCTCACCCTCCTGATCCCTGTCGTATTTTTCTTCTCATCACTTATCAGCAGCTTCCTAGCTGTTTTTCCGACTTTATCGCATCTATTGCCAGTCTCCTTCCCCCTAGGATGTGAGCTCTGTAGGCGCAGGGGTGTTTCTAGCTGTTCAGGCCCCTGCTGGCAGCCTAGTCCAGGTCTGGCAGGTACCAGCCCTCAGTAGACAGTGATGTTTGGATGGTGGATGATGTGGGAGTGTTGTGGGGTCATTTTGGTTAGAGTAGTGTTTGCCAAGGAGCGGGGCACGTATCCGTCCCAAAGCTTGAGGCAGGGTCTGGAGGCCAGATATGTGAGGATTCCTTGGCATATGATGGGAAGCCTAAAGAGAGATTTGGATAGGGGGGTAATGCGGGTGGGTAGCAGGAGCTGAGGAAGGGTGTCGGGGTGGGAGTGGTGTGGGAGGTCAACAGTGGTGGTGGGGAGGTGGGGAGGGCCCAGGGCAGTGAGGAGCCTGCTGTTGGCCAGAAGGTAGGCCAGATTCCCCATCCATTGTCAGAGCACAGTCCAGAGAGGTAGGAGGTAAACTGAGGCAGGAAAAGGGCTTCCTAGAGCTGGTAGGTAAAGATTGTGGCAGAGGAGTGAGCAGGAGCCAGTTGGTGGAAGCCCTGAGTATAGGCTGGGGACAGTGAGTACTTCATGGTCCCCTTCTTGGTTTGGGGCTTCAGTTTGGTAAAGGTGAAAGGGTGGCCACAGCCCCAGTCCCATCCCCTGCTCTGCCCTGGGGCCCCGGGGCCCCAGCTGGTCAGCTCCCTTCACTGCCAGGGGAGCAGTTGTGTTTAGAGCCTGGGAGAGGTGGGGGGTAAGAGTGTTACACACGCACATGCACCCAGCCAGCTTTGTCACACCATGGCTCTTGCTCTTCCGCTTGGGCTGACTTTTGGTGGGAGTGTTGGATTGGTGGGGTGCGGGGGGCACGTTTTCTTCTCATGAAAGGCCAGAGGGTGGAACAAGCCAGTGCAAGGTAACTGGAAAATCTGAAGCTTTTGCTAGGACAGGTTGAAAACTGCTGTTTCACACAAGAAATCATTTAAAATGTTCTTTTTTTTTTTTTTTATTGGAACAAACACTTTAGAGCAGGATGCAAAGTGTGCCTGCAGTCTTGGGATCAAACGCCGGACGGCAGAGGTGTCTGTGTCCCAGCTGGTGGCTGCAGGCCTCGCGCTGGCCATCTGTGTCCACGCTCCACCTCTGGGTCCAGGGCCTTCTCTGCCAGTTCCGCAAGTCTGCCTGGGCAGAGGCTGAGGCAGGAGAGCAGGGGCGTCACATACTGGGTACAGATAGATCAGTGCCAGCTGTGGGCCCAGCCATGCTGCAGGCAGGCGTTGGGGAACAGTGGGGAGCAGTCTGGATGACAGGCCCTGCTCTCAAGGAGCTAACATTCTAGTGGGTGAGGTGGATCCTGAAGAATCACACACACGATGCGTGGTAAGTGCAGTGCAGAGGAATGACGCAGAGAAAGGGAGTATGGGGAGTGACAGGGCAGGGACAGGGATATTGGAGCACACGGGGGGTGGGGGGGGTGGGGGGAAGAAGGCAGACAGCTGTGTGCAAATCAATGAGAAGAAAACTCCAGGAGGTAGCAACCATAAGTGCAAAGGCCCTGAGGTTGGGCATTTCTAGGATTTGAAGAGTAGTAACGGAACCCATGGAGCTGGGACAGAGTGAGCAAGGGAGAATAAGGAGGGACAGGAGGGGAGAGGTGATGGTCCCTCTGGGCTACAGGGCGGAGTCTAGGGAGCCAGCACAGGGTTTAAGGATGTCGGCTCTGGAGTGGATTGGACTGTCTTCCAGGTCCAGCTCTGCTTGGCCACCTTAGTGCAGGATTTCACTTTGTGAGCCTCACGTTCCACATCTGCAAGATGGGGAGGAAAGTAGCCATGTCACTGAGGTTGTAGGGAGTCAGTGAGCTCAGCATCAGCATCTGCACAGGGTCTTGGGGTTGGGTCATGGGATCCCCTCATGGTGATGGCAGTGTAAGGACTGGGGCTGAGCCTCAGCGAGCCACATTTGGTGGCAGGGACTGGCTTTCCAACATCTTTATCACACCAAAGACCAGTGGAAAAGGTGGATAAGGAACCATGGGGGAGTGGGTCAAGAAACCTACTTTGTGCTGCCTCTTGCTACCCCTGGGGTCCTGGGACAGTCAAATAAGAAGTAGGGACCCTCCCCCGCAGTAGGGTTCAGGACAGGAAAGGAAGGGCAAGGTCTGGCATGGGGGGGGTGGGAGAGGCCAGGACCCGCCTTGGAGATGATGATGATGATGATGAGAGTTGCCACTCGCTGCAGCCCTCAGGGGCAGGACAGGCAGATAAGAGCTGGAGTTTGGTGTCCAACTCCCCAGGCTCAAATCCTGGGTGCTGTGGACAAGGGGTTCCTCCCTCTGGGCCTTGGGCCCCCCGTCTGTGAATTGGGAATGATGACTAGTCCATACTGCCACCAAGCTGTGTAACTGGGCAAGTGGTGTGTCTTCTGTGCCTTGTGTTTTTTGTCTTTCTTTTCCTTTTTTTTGGTCTTGTAACAGGGGGCTTGTAATGGCCCCTTCCTCCTGGGTCAGGTGTGCAGAGTAAGTGAGGGACTCTGAGGTTGAAGGCCTAGAAGGGACCAGAGCCCAGTAGGTGCTCAGTAAGTGTTGGCTGCTGCTCTAAAGGTGACACACTTCCCTACTGTGTGCGGTTGCCTCGGGGCCGGCCATCAGTGCCTGCATTCTCTGTGACTCCTTATAAAAACTCTGGGAATTTCATACTGCCCTAGCCCTCTTTTAACAGAGAAGGCAGCTGAGGCACAGAGCAGCCGAGCTGCGGGCCCAGGGCCACGCAGTGAGCTCCGAGGTGGGCTGGCTCATCCCACTTCATGGGCACAGAAAATGAGCTGGTGTGGTGTATAGCAGCAGAGTCCAAATTTGGACCCTGGGCTGTCCAACTGCTAAGTTCCAAGTTGGCCCGGGAACCTCAGCACCCACTCTTTGCCCAGCCCCCATTCCTGGTACAGGCCCCTAGAAGTAGCAGCTCCTCTCCCTTTCCTTCTGAAGCCCCCATAAGGTCAGGAGCTTGGAGACTTGGTGGGAGGGGGTGCTGGTGAAGGAGCCGGCTGTGCTTGGAGCTGCCCCAGGGTGGGGCTCCGGCCCGATCATTATAAACATGGTCAGTTCCTCTGTTTGTCCTGCCTTCCATGCAGTGTCCAGAGGAAAGGGGTGGCCCCTGGCAAATATCCGGAGGCGTGCTTTCTCACCCCCTTCCCCTGTGGGGTCACACTTGGCTGTGGGTGGGACTGGCTGCAGTGTGTGGAGATGGCTTGGGGGTTTACAGGTGGGGTTCTGGGTTGTCTGCCCCAGGTTCCAAGCTACCTCCTGCCAACACCATCTGAATCCTGAGTTTTTCCCTCTCCTGGGATTACTAAGGGGTCACGTGGCTAATCCTGTCCTGCAGAGGTCTCAGGCTGGGGGAGGAGGATGGACAGGGTGAAGAGTGAGAAAGGCCAAGGGGAGGAGTGAGGCCAGGTCTGGGTCCAAAGGGGGTCACATCTGGGAAGACAAGAGGTGATAGGACATAGGGTGAAGATTTGGGGCGACAGAGCAGGGAAGGTTGGAAGAGGGTCAGGTGTAGGGACAAAGCAAGGAACCGGAGCTAGAATGACAGAGCTGTGGGCAGAGAAGCTGAGAGAGAGAGAGAACTAGAGAACAGGGTGGGTCGGGGCCACCAGTAGGGGTCTGGGAGGGAGGGCCCAACAGTGTTCAGAGGGTTGGGCCATGGTTGTGGGGCGCTGAAAGGGCTCCTGGCTTAGTGGGGGCTTAGAAGGGGTTGAGGCAGAGGCAAAGGGGTACACTCCTGACCAGGGTTGTCCTGCCCCACATCCAGGCAGCTGCAGTCCCTGCGGCATGCAAGAAACTGGGCTGCTGGGGGAGTCCTTACCAGACCCAGTGGTGGCCACCTGGGACCAGCTAAGGCAGGTCGACTGCTAGGTCCCCACCCACTTTCCTCCTGCTGCCAAACCGGTTCTCCCAGAGGCTGCCCATTGATGGTCCTTCCTCTGAGAAAGGGGTGGCAGCCTATTTGGCCTCACCTCACAGAGCTGCTCCCACAGGAAAGGAGCAGCTCCTCCATGGGAGGAGAGCTTGGGGCTGACCCTGTGCTGGGCACTGTGCCGGGTGCTGGGCAGGCAGCCATGAACCAGACAAAATCCCCACCCAGGGTGTTTCCCTGGTCCTCTGGGTCTGCGCTCACATGGCACCTCTTCTGGGAAGCCTCCCCTTATTTCTACCATGCCATCCCTCCAGGCTGGGGTCTGGTGCTCCTTGACCCCCGTCCCTGCCACTCTGGGCTGTCAGAAGCTGTCTCCATCACCTCTGTGTCCCTAACACCGACCCTCACAGGCTGGGCACAAAGGAATGAGTTGTTACCAAATGCATGAATGATAAATTAATGAATGACCTTTTCTTCCCATTTTACAGATGAATAACCCGAAGCCCCAAGAGGAGAAGTCTCCCACCCAAGGGCACTTCTAGCACAGCCAGAGACAAACAAGGTCTGTGGACTCCAGGGCCCATGTGTGGGACAGGGGAGCCGGACCTGAGCCCCTCCTCCCTCAGACACTGTGAGGAGGAACCTTACCCATCAGAATAGCAGAGAGGACAGGGCTCACCCTCTGTGCCTAGCTTGGTGTCCAGCTCTGCTCGAGGTTGATCCAAAGCACAGAGAAGTTAAGTTACTTGTCCAAAATCACACAGAGTAAGTGGCAGAGAGAGATTTACTCTCTGGTCATTTCACTCCCCATTGTTTCTCTGGTCTCCCTGTGGGACACCACCATCAGCGTGTCTCCCCTTCAGCCTCATTGGTGTTTTGTTTTGTTTTGTTTTGTTTTGTTTTGTTTTGTTTTGTTTTAAGATTTATTTATTTTTAGACAGAGGGTAAGGGAGGGGAGAAAGAGAGGGAGAGAAGCATCAATGTGTGGTTGCCTCTTGTGTACCCACAACCAGGGACTTGGCCTGCAAGCCAGGGATGTGCCCTGACTGGGAATTGAACCGGCGACACTTTGGTTCACAGGCCAGTGGCGCTCAGTCCACTGAGCCACACCAGCCAGGACTGGCCCCTTTGGTTGTTAAACCATCTTTCATTAAGCATTTATACAGTGCCTGGTAGTATTCTGAGTACGTGACTGGAGACCCCCAGACCCTAAAAGCAGACTGCTTTGTCTGTTCATACCTGTTATGAAGTGGGTCTTCCCCACTGTGTGCTCTTGGTGAAGACCTTCCCTCCTCGGAGCCCAAGCCTCCTGTGGAGTGTGCGTGTCACAGTGACGCTGTCTAGGCATCGTGCGTAGAACGGAGCCTCAGGAACCATTTGTTGAACAGTAACCAAAGGTGTGTGGTGTTCCTGGCCTGGAGTTGAGGCTGGGACAGCAGGACAGAGGCAGCCAGGCTGTTCAGAACCCGCCACTGAGCACACCATGTGCTGGACACTGCCAGGCATGGGGAGGGACACTGGGACTGGACAGGTGAGACCTGGACTGGGGCACTGCTGTTTTAGTGCTGGGGCTGTGGGGACAAAATTAGTAAACACAGAAATGAACAGCAGGATTTCTAGAAGTGAAACATGCTGTGAAATGATATGGGGGAACACTGGTGGGGCATGGGGGCTCTTTTATTTGGGGTAGTCAGGACAGGGTTCACCAAGGACTCGGAAACCTGAAGGGAGGCAGCCGTGTGTGGATGGTGGGGAAGAGCATTTCATGAAGGGAACAGCCAGTGCAAAGGCCCTAAGGGTTGAAAGCCAGTGTGAGCAAGGGAGAGATGCAAGTTGAGAGGGGATGGGGCCAGGTCATGTGGGGTGGGCCACAGGGAGGACTTGGCTTTTCCCCTGAGTGAGATGGAGCCACAGGACGGCACTCCGCAGAGGAGAGGTGTGACTTGACTCAGGTGCTCATGGGGTCCGTCGGGCTGTGTGTGTGAAGGACAGACCATAGAGGTGGAGGGAGGAGTGAGAGACCAGGAAGGGGACAAGAATGGGCAGGGCCAGGGCAGGGCCAGGGGAGCAGAGAGGAATGGGCGGTTTCTAGTGTGTGGCCCCCTCCTGCAGGCCTGCTGCGGAGCCCAAGTCTTCGCCCTCCTGGTACTAAGAACCTTGGCACCATGTTTGGGAAGAAGAAGAAGCGGGTAGAGATCTCGGCGCCATCCAACTTTGAGCACCGTGTGCACACGGGCTTTGACCAGCATGAGCAGAAGTTCACGGGGCTGCCCCGCCAGTGGCAGAGCCTGATCGAGGAGTCAGCTCGCCGGCCCAAGCCCCTCATCGACCCTGCCTGCATCACCTCCATTCAGCACGAGGCCCCCAAGGTACGCCGGCACCCACCACTGCCTCTCCTGAGCCACACCGACCCCCACAGCAGGACCCCAGCCCTTAACCCCACGCTTGACCCTGTGGCCAGCATCTCCTCGCTGACCCCCATCCCTTGTGATCTTCAAACACTCACCCCAACCCTCCACCCTCACCCCCAGTGGTGGCCTTTCACCCACCTCTCCACCCACTGACCCCTTACCTTGCCTCTCAACACTGACCCCAGCCCTGAGGACCTCATGCTTACCTTGTCCCTCCAACGTCACTCCACCAGCTTCTAAGTTGTGCTCTCCTGGAGCCTCACACCTGGAGCTCTGTGTTCCTGGCCCCAGTGCCACAGACTTGTCCTTGGGCCCTTACAGAGCGCTTGTGGCAGTGGTGGGGGCAGACCTATTCCCTGCAGTGACCACCCCAAGTGCTCCAGGATGGGCTGGGGAAACTCAGAGGAGGCGTCTGGGGTTCAGACCCACTTCTTGGAGGAGGGGACACCTGCACTGAGCACTGAGGCAGAAGGTGGGGCAACAGGGCTTTTAGTGGGGGAAGAGGCCCACATGACCATTGGGAGCTTTTGGGTTGGGATTTTTTCCCTACTATCTTGAGCAAAAAGGCAGAGCTGGGATTTGAACCAAGGTCTGTTTAAAAGGCTTGTGCTCTCAAACCCCTTTCCTGTCTTCATGGTTCGGGTGCACAGGCATGGCTTGCAGTGAGGCCAGCCTGGGGTAGAGGGGGTGGTAAGGCCATGCCTGCCAGGGAGCATGGACTTGATTCCAAGGGCAATGGGAACAGGAAGGGCCTCAGCCCAGGGAACGAAGCCAGGGTTGTTCCAGGGGTGGAGGTGGGTGTGGCAGGCCTAGTGCCTGAGGCCAGGCCTACGGCTGACTCATCCTCTCCAGCTAGGCTAGGGTCAGGGTTGCCCAGCTCAGCTTGGTGGAGGGAGGGTGTGTGTGTGTGTGGGGGGGGCAGGGTCAGTAAGGTGGGCGTAGACACAAATGGAGACACTCTCCCACCAGGGTCCCAATCAGGTGGCCCACTGAGATGTTCCTGTGTCCCATGCATGGCGCCTCTGAATATTTTGGAGTGTTTGTCATGTCCAAACCTCCATTTCTGGCTTCTGCTGATGGAGCAGCTGGAGCTGAGAGGCAGCTCCTCCCCCAGCAAGGCAGGGGCTCCCCTGAGCCACAGGCCCCACCTGGGCCACCCCAGTTCCGTCCCCTGCCCAGCTCTGTAGCTGCTTGGGTGCTGTTTATGCCCTCACTAGGGCGCCTCCTAAAATCTAGCCCTGCTCGGCCTGCCAGCCATGGGTCCTGCGCAGGGCTGTGTCCACCAGGAGGAAGGAGCACCTTGTCTTAATTGACACAAAGGTGTTGTACAGGCTAGTGCTGTCGTAGGGCCCCTGTGGCATTTGTGTTTGCTGCCCAATCCTCCTGGCCCTCTCCAACCCCTGGGCACTTCTAATACTAAAGCCTGACCAGCTGTCTGCTTTGCTTCACAGGGTCCCTGGGCAAAGCCAGGCATTTGGGCTGGCAGCCAAGGCCCAGGAGAGGCAGGGGCAGGCCCCATAGGGGCACTGTGGCCAGTAGGTGGGTTTTGTGGGATTAGTGTCTTCTGCACAGGAGAGGCAGTTCTGACTTCAGGGTGTCGGACAGCCCTGGGCCCTGTTCCTTTGTGTCAGTGATCGACAGCACGGGGCTGGGGGCCACATTCTCTGCTTCTTACTGTGTCCACCTAGCTCCCCTCACTCACTCAGGGGTTCAGCAGATGTTTATTGAGCACCTTCTGCATACCAGATGCTGTTCTAGGTGCTCAGGTTTAGCAAGAGCAGGAGGAGGACCCAGTTGCTGCCCTCACACACGGGGAACTGTAGGTGTGCTGATGTCTACTGGTTTTAAGTGCTCTAAAGGAAAAGCAGGGAGGAGGGTAAGAAGTGTTAGGGGCTGGCATTTTAGACAGCTGGTCAGGAAAAGCCTTCCTCTGAGACGCTGAGTTTCTAGCAGAGACCCGAAGGAGGGGAGGGAGGGAGCCATGGCATACCTGGGGGAAGATGGTCCAGGCAGAGTGAACAGGCAATGCAGAGGCCCTGAGGTAGGAGCTGCCAAAATGTTTGAGGAGTAGTGAGGTCCATGTGCCTGGAGCTGAGTGTGGGGCAGGGAACCCTGGAGGCAGTGACTCAGAAGTGGCCATGACTTGGATCAGGTGGCTTGAGTGGAGGGTGAGCACTGGGTGGATTTGGGACACACTCTACACTCTACCCAGCCCCCATGGGCAGTCCCATCACCACCCCCGCTCCTGGGGCACTCTCGCCCTCTACACTGGCCTACTCCTTTGTGGCTCTCCCTGTACCCCACGCTCAGCATCCGGGGTCAGCAACACTGGCAGGCTGCAGAGGAGGAAGCGCCTGGCTGTGCCAGGGACCCAGATCCTGTAATTTGCAGCTCTCCAGGGCTGATTACGGAGTGGCGGGGCCTCTGCCCTCCTTCCCCTTCACCCCCCAGGGCAGGAACCTTGTTGTCCCCCCATCCCGCCCCCACTGCCCCAAGGAGAGCAGGCAGAAGACAGCAGAGTGCCTCTGGGGCAACCAGTCTCTAGGTGGTGGGTGGGGAGGTGACAGCCTGACTGAGAGGCAGTTACTCCTCCAGCCCTGCACCCCCCACTGACTTCTCTGGGCTGGGGGAGGGGCTGTGGGGCCTCTGGTGCTGCCCCCACCTGCCCAGCCCCATCATCACCCCATGGCATTTCTTCATTTGTCTGTCTTGTCTCTGTGTGTGTGTTGTGTTGTCCTGTCTTTGTGTGTTGGTTACATGTCCTTTGTTGCCCTCCTCCTTGCCTGGCCCCTGTCCCACCATTGTCCCGGACCCTGGACCCCAGACCATCGTGCGGGGCAGCAAAGGTGCCAAGGATGGGGCCCTCACGCTGCTACTGGACGAGTTTGAGAACATGTCGGTGACACGCTCCAATTCCCTGAGGAGAGACAGCCCACCGCCGCCACCCACCCGTGCCCGCCAGGAAAATGGGATGCCCTCGGAGCAGGCCACCACGGCCAGAGGGGGCCCAGAGAAGGCAGGCGGCCAAGGCCAGGTTGCTGGTCGCAGCGAGGGGGGTGGCAGCAGTGGTGACCGGCGGCGGGTGGGGCCAGAGAAGAAGCCCAAGTCTTCTAGGGAGGGCTCAGGGGGGCCCCAGGAGTCCTCCCGGGACAAGCGTCCCCTCTCTGGGCCTGACGTCAGCACCCCGCAGCCTGCTGGTGTGGCCAGTGGGGCGAAAGTGGCAGCTGGCCGGCCCTTTAACACGTACCCGCGGGCTGATACGGATCACCCATCCCGGGGCACCCAGGTAACTGATTCCCCTGCCCCAGGATCCCCCCATCCCCTTGCCCAAAGCTTTCCCTGTACCCACCCACCAATACCAACCTGTGCCCAGCCCCTGTCCATCTGCATCCTGACCGCCGTGTGTCTGTGCCACAGCTGCGCCCTGTCCTGCTCAGAGGAGCAGAGCTGGCCCCTGGCCCCCCTACTGACATCCTCATCTCTTTTCTGTTTCAGGGGGAGCCTCACAGCATGGCCCCCAACGGGCCATCAGTGGGGGGCCTGGCTGTCCCCCAGTCCTCCTCCTCCCGTCCTCCGGCCCGAGCCCGTGGCCCCCCCAGCCCAGGAGTGCTGGGCCCCCATGCCTCCGAGCCACAGCTGGCCCCTCCAGCCCGGACCCTCACTGCTCCTGCCGGCGCCCCTGCCCCTGGGCCTCCCGGGCCCCGCTCTCCACAGCGGGAGCCCCAGCGCGTGTCCCATGAGCAGTTCCGGGCTGCTCTGCAGTTGGTGGTGGACCCCGGGGACCCCCGCTCCTACCTGGACAATTTCATCAAGATCGGAGAGGGCTCCACAGGGGTTGTGTGCATCGCCACCGTGCGCAGCTCGGGCCGTCTGGTGGCTGTCAAGAAGATGGACCTGCGCAAGCAGCAGAGGCGTGAGCTGCTCTTCAATGAGGTGGGCCTCCTGGTCTCCATGTGCTGCCTTCACGCCCTCCCGTGTGCCTCCCTGGGGTGGAGGCCCTATGGATGCAAGGACAGGAGAGGGCCCTTTAAAGCTGGGGTTCCCAGAGCTGTATTCTCCTCCTCACTTGTCACACCTGCTCCTCTGTCCCCACAGTACTCTCAGCTATGTCGCTGTCTCTTTCCTGGCCCCTCCCTGAGTCCCAGCTGAGCTCAGCCCTCTAAGTGTCTTCCAGACCCCACATACCCACTGAATCCCAAGTTGACCCCAGAGTATCTCCCCAAACCTCTGCCTGTCCTCTGGTCACCAGTCTGAGAAGCCCTACCAACCTTGTCCCCAGGCCAGAGCCCCGGCCCTCCCTGGCCCCAGTCTCCCCACCCTGGCCCCCTCTTCTCTCACTGGGCCCTGCTCTGGCTCCCCCTTGGTATTCCCCACACAGCAGCCAAAGGGCTCAGGATGGCAGCAGGCCCACCATGCCACCACTCCCCCGGCCTTACTGACCCTTGCAAGGTCCCTAGTGCTCCCAGGGTGAAGGCCTGGCCCTTTGCCTAGTGTTCGAAACCCGCCCCCATCTAGGTCCTTGGCTTTATCCAGCCTTGGACTTTGGCTCTTTCTTCGTGGCCTCTCTGCCAGGAAGCTTGTTACAAAGGCAGACATCTGGCTCCTTCCATAGGGGGCTCAGTGTGGGAGCAGCCTCTGGACTCTGGTGCAGGATCACCCAGCACTCAGCTGCGCCCCATAACCCCCTGGCCCCCGGTATTACGGTGCCACCTGCACTACGGGCTCCCGTTGAGTGTGGCCCCGTAAGCACATGTCCCCACCTCCCCCAGGTTTTGCCTGGCTAGGACTTCTTGCTGCAAAAGCCTCCCCACCCCCACCCAGTGCCTTTTCTAACCTGGGCTGCTACCTGCTACCTCAACCCTGCTCTCAGACACCCTCTTTCCACCTTCCTCTCCCAACACTGACCTGGCCTTCAGGGCCACTCAGAGACCACCTGAGACCAGCTTAGGGCTGGTCACAGACAGGGATCAGAAGGGTGTGGGCATGGGTCAGAGAGGACCCTCAGAATGGAGGCTTCCAGCCTGAAGCGGCCTTTCTGGTCTGTTGACTTTGGCAGTGGGGAGGGCAGTCCAGGGTGATCCCCGATGAGCAAGAGTGATGGATAGACCAGATCCGCAGTGTGGTGACTGATGGCCGGGGCTGAAGGTGGGGGCTGGCGGCCCTCCCCTGCCGCACTGACCCCACCATCTGTGCCAGGTGGTGATCATGCGGGACTACCAGCACGAGAATGTGGTGGAGATGTACAACAGCTACCTGGTGGGGGACGAGCTCTGGGTGGTGATGGAGTTCCTGGAGGGAGGCGCGCTCACCGACATCGTCACCCATACCAGGTACTGCTGGACAGCTGGACCCTGGCTGGCACCCAGCCTGCTGTCTCCTTGGGCCCCCCAATGTGGAGCTGGGCCCCCTCAGACCTCTGCCATGACAGGGCTAAGTCCTCTTCAGACCCCTCAGGGTGGCAGAACTGGTAGTGCCGTGTCCCCCTCAGACTCCCAGAGCGGGCCTGGGTTCCCCTCATGCCCGTGGGGTGGCGCTGTTTGCCCCAGCGATTACTCCTCCCCACGCAGGATGAACGAGGAGCAGATCGCCTCTGTGTGCCTGGCCGTGCTGCAGGCCTTGTCTGTGCTCCATGCCCAGGGCGTCATCCACCGGGACATCAAGAGTGACTCCATCCTGCTGACTCATGATGGCAGGGTGAGGATTTGGTGACCTGTGCTTCCGCCACCCTCCCCAGACCCCCTTCCACCGTCACAGTAGGCTCCAGCCCCAGCTGAATGGCACGAGGATCGATCAAGCTTGTTTGTTCCTGGTGCAACAGTACAGAGTCAGGACTGTGAGGGGCTGTGTTTGTGGAGCCACCGGGGACCTGGCTGACGGGGGCTCTGCCCTCAGCACAGGGTGCTGGTGACTATAATCTTGCCCTAGGCTCAGAAAGGGGAGAACGCGTTTGGGTGGCCACCACAGTTCGGCCACGTGCTTCCCCTACACTGAGACCAAGTACCTGGGGTGGGCAGTAGACCCAGGTTCTGCCTCCTGTCTTCTGGACTGAAGTTCTGAATCTCAGGTCTGTGGGTGAGCCTCAAAAGTGCCCAGAACCTGCATTTATATCCCACAAGTGGACTTTCTGGGGGAGGGTCCCTGGACTTCTACCCAGTTCTTGGTGCTGTGCCTACCCTCCTTCAGGAAAGTTAATCCAGACAACGGAGGTGGCAGTATGGAGCTGGTTTTCATGGGGAGTCTCAATCTAGGGTCCGTGAGCCCCAAAGACATCTACAGATATGTTTTAGGGACATTTGGGAGCCACTTGTACACACTCGGCTGGGCATGCTTTCTCAGGGTGAGAAGACCCACAGATGTCTTCAGGGGTCTGAAAGGGGCCTGCAGTTCCACAAAAGACGTGGGTCCTTGTTTCTGTGGGCCCGATGGTCGCATGGCAGGCCGAGTGTCCTCACACTCCAGGTCGGTAGAGGTGCAGGGCATGAGCTTTGGGAGCCAGCCCTGGTCTCAACCCCTGCTCCAGCCATGGTACCTGTAGGACTGAGGCCACCTCCCCCAAGAGCCCCAGACCCTGTCTGGAAGGCAGATGGTGTGGTCTTGGGTGCAGTGGCACCCCTGAGGGCTCCCTGCCAGAGGTGTTAGAGCTGCCCATGGTCTGGCTCTGACCTCTGGGCTACACGGCAGAGACCCAACATGTTGGAGGCCAAGGAGTGAAATAGGTCTGATCACCCTCCCCTGCCAGCCCCTCTGACCCCCTGCCTGCGCCTTGCCCCAGGTAAAGCTGTCAGACTTCGGATTCTGTGCCCAGGTGAGCAAGGAGGTGCCACGGAGGAAGTCACTGGTCGGCACACCTTACTGGATGGCCCCAGAACTCATCTCCCGCCTTCCCTATGGGCCAGAGGTGAGCCAGAGGCAGCTGGGTGTCCTGCCGTCAGCACTGGTTCGTGCTGTGACAATTCAGAACAGCCAGAGTGCTCGGGTGATGTGGGTCTCAGTCTGGAGAATGGGTCTCTGGGGACAACTCTGTGGGAGAAGAGAAAGCATGCATGCATGCATCCATTCACTCATTCATTCATTCCTAATTGGGTAGTAGTTCTGAGCCAGGCCCAGTTCCTGCCAATGAGAACAGGATGCTAAGCAGAAGAGGTCACAGTCCTGCTTGACAGCTGTTACAGAGGCCACAAGTGGCCAGGTCCTTGCTGGTTGGCCTGAAGGTGTTTTGTGAGCATTTTAAAAAGAGAAGTCCCTCATAAAAATCCAAATTTCTATGCTCTGTCGGAAAAGCAAGATGTGTGCCCGCACGGTGGCCAAATTCTCACATGGCAACAGTGGGGAGCATGCATGGGCCCCTGGGCTGTAGAACAGACAGTGCCTTTGTCTTGACTATAACCCCCACCCCTTCCTGTCGCCTGCACTGACCCACTCCCCTCACTGCCATCGCCTGCCTGGCCCAGAGGCCTTTGAGCTGGTGCCTGTGGCCCCGAGGATCTCTTCACAGTCAGTGAGACCTAACCCAGTGCCGGCTGTGAGTCAGGCACCCTGGGAAGCACATCATGTTGAGGGGTGGGCCTCCCCATAGTGTGGGCTGGACTGGGGTCACACTGGTGGGGGGAATGGTGTGAGATTCTGAGGGGACATCCCAGTCAGGACAGCCTATGAGTGACAAACCCAGCTCAAATGCTTTTAGCAAAACCTGAAAGCTGTGGGACCCCAAAACTGCTATTAGCAGGTAGCAGACTTCAGGCCTGGCTGTCCGCATGTTCTCTCCCTTCGGGCCCCGATTGGCTGTAGTATTCACTCAGGCAGGTGCTCCCTTTGTGGCAGCAGAGATGACCCTGGCAGCTGGGATGCGCCTTCCCGTCTGTGCACTGTAGGGCATTGGGGTTACTGTCTCAGGACTGACTGATGGGTTCAGCTTGCATCACACGTCCGTTCCTGACCTAATTACTGCATCCCAGCCAACCTGGTCCTGCCCCCTGTCTGCTGCCCACCCTTGGCTGAGAGTGAAGGGGGGTGTCCACCAGAGGAAACCAGGGGTGCTTGTCAAGAAGAAGGGGGGCAAAGGCTAGATGGGTAGAACCCTTCAGAGGGTTCCCTGGTGCTGGGCATCAGAGTGGGTGTCTGGGTCCAGGGGCTCAGGATGCAGAGAGGCAACAGCAGGACTGGGGGCCAGCCCTCCCCAGGCTTCTCCCAAGTCCCAGCCCACCCAGCACAGCTCCGCCTGCCGTCCATTCCTCTGCTGCAGGTGGACATCTGGTCGCTGGGGGTGATGGTGATCGAGATGGTGGATGGCGAGCCCCCCTACTTCAATGAGCCCCCCCTCAAAGCCATGAAGATGATTCGGGACAACCTGCCGCCCCGACTGAAGAATCTGCACAAGGTGGGCCCTGCCGGCAGGCAGATGGTGTGAGGAAGGTGACGCAAGCCTGCAGGGTGGCTGGGGGCCACCTGGCCTCACACTCAAGCCGAGCAGTGGGTGTGGACAGGACTGGGCATTGATGTCTCCTGGGATGGCATTTACTGGGTGCTGCCCCCTCTCCCTCCCAGGTCTTGAGTGTCTGTTTAAACATAGGTCCCCTGTGCCCTCCTCGTCCCACAGAGGTGCTCAAGCTGGCCTGGCTGAAGGCGCACAGCACAGCCAGGTCCAGAGAGGGGCCTTCCAGGTAGAGGGGTTACCTGGTGACAAGAGGGTGCCTCCAGGTCCCACCCACTGCCAGTTTCTCACCAAACCTCAAAAATAGGAAATGGGTCCCCAGGGCCAAGCTCTAGACACCTGGCACCTCCTCCTTCCTGACCTGGGCAGCAGATGTCAGCCCATGTGACAGAGAAGGAGACGGGCCCCCATGGTGGCGAATGAGCAGTGGAGCTGGCACTCAAAGCAGAGATCCTCCCCCTGCCTCCCCCGCAGGTATCGCCGTCCCTGAAGGGCTTCCTGGACCGCCTGTTGGTGCGGGACCCGGCACAACGGGCCACGGCGGCTGAGCTGCTGAAGCACCCATTCCTGACGAAAGCAGGCCCGCCCTCCAGCATCGTGCCCCTCATGCGGCAGAACCGCACTAGATGAGGCTGGCCACCCTGTCCCTGAACCAAAGAGCCCTTTGGGTCACCACTGCCCTGCCAGAGGCTCGTAGGGGGCTGGCCCCTGTTCCTCCCTGCTAGGGAGACACTTCGTGTGCCACCGCCTTCCTTGCTGGGGGTGGTGTGTGGGACCCTACTACTGAACTCTGGTTTTGATTTTGTGACTAAAAACACAGGGACTTGTGGGAGCAAGTGAGACTCCCAGGGCCCCCACCCCCACCCTCTGGGACAGGCCCTCCCTGTGTTTTCCTGTCTCTGGGAAGGACAGGCGGCCCTCCCATCACTGGAAATCTGCAGTGGGGGCCGCCGGGGGTGGAGAGAACACTATGAGAGAGGTGTGCGTGCGTGCGTGCGTGTGTGCGTGTGTGTGTGTGTGTGTGTGTGTGGAGCAGAAGGCCCAGCCCCTCTCTCCTCCTGCCCGTGAGCGGGGGTCTCTGAGACCTTGCCTGACATACAGCCCCTCCCCCACTGAGCCATGGCGGGTGGTGGTCATGAATGTCTGAAGAGTGGCCTTTTCCCTTAGCCCTGCGCCCCCTTTCCGTGGCCAGATGGGGAGACGGGTCAGGGCTTCCCTCCCAGCCCCAGCCTCTGCAGAAAATGACTACTGCGCCTGGACAGTCTCTTTTCTAGAAGTCTATTTATATTGTCATTTTATAACACTCTAGCCTCTGCTCCCAGCTGGGGACAGATGGTCCCTGTCCTGCAGGGTGGCACCGGGAACAGAACCACTACTTGAAGAATCAGGTTCCTGCTCCCTCGGTGCAGCCCCATTCTCCCTTTCCTCGTTAGTTTTACAATTAAAACATTTTCTTGATCCGTGTGTGTGGTGTGTGTGGAGGCCCCTTCCTTCCCAGGCCATCCAGTGGTGGTGGGGCTCTAGGGTCAAGAGAGGGTGGCCTGGCTAACTCCGGGGTTCCAGCCCAGCTTAGGGCAAGGGCCATGTCTGTGGGGGGATGGGGTGGAGTTCCAGGTGGAAGAGCAGCGGTACAGCTCACTGGGCAGGGTTGACACTGCGTGCCCTTCCCAGGCCTGGGAACAGGCAGCCTACTAGTCCATTTGCCATGACGACCAATTTACTAAATCTGATCTTTTTTTTTTTAACAATTTTTTAAAATTTATTTCTAGAGAGAGGGAAACATCAATGTGTGGTTGCCTCTCACACACCCCCAACTGACCTGGCCTGCAAACCCAGGCATGTACCCTGCTGGCGCTCAACCCACTGAGCCACACCAGCCAGGGCTAAATCTCTGATTTCTGACAACTTGTTTTAAAAGGTTGTCTTGAGTGTGTTCAGTGAGTGGGAATTGATACATGGTGAGTTGATGTTAGTAATTGGTCAGCGGGCAGATAGATGGGTTTTGGGGCTTGGCTAAGGTGGCTGGACCTGGGCCTGCCAGCTTCAGAGGCACTGCTGGGAGCTGAGCCTGGGTCCCAGTGAGGGGAGAAGACTTCCAGCTGGCATCGAGGTGACAGCAGGCTTCTGCACTGTGGGCACTGGGCACTACTGGTCAGTGTGGGACTGCCCGTGTCCTTCCCAGCAGGCTGAGAGGTGTTCGGGGCAGGAGCAACCTCCTGGGGACAGCTGGCAGCATGGGAGGGGGCCCTCTCAAGAGCCCTCCAGGCGACACTGGCACCAGCCACCTCCACCTGCTTCATGGGTGGAAGTGTATGGTGAAGGCAAAGAGATTCTGGCGTGGTCCACACCTCCCACTGTCCCCCCACTGTCATATGACTGCCCCCATAGCCCCCTCTCTGCTGGCTCTGAGCCCCCCCCCCGAGAATTGGGAATTGGGGTGCTGTTTCTGTGACAGCCTGGCCTAGCGCATGCATGGTCTAGCTAGACCATCATAGATTTACACATTGTAGCACAGGCAGCAGCTGCTGCATGTGAGTGTGTCTAGGAAAAGTATGCAAAATTGGCATAAGGAGAGAGAGGGAAAAAAGACCAAAATACCGCCCCCCCACACACACACACGTATTTTTTTAAAAAGTACTTTGAGCTTGAATGCTTTCACAAACGAGTTCTAGCAGACTTGGAAGGATCAGGTCATTCCCACCTTGTACAAGTTGTTCCAGAAAACAGGAAAAGGGAGGCTGGAGTGCCCAAGATCCCCAAACCAGAGGAGGACCGCACTGAGCAGACCGACTGCGGGGGCCACTGCATGCACTGCGCTGACCTCGCTGGAGGTGCGCTGTCCTGTGGAGAGGCCCGCCCAGAGACCCTGGCATCTGCCCCCTCGGGTTGCAGAGGGAGAGCCCTGTGCAGCTCAGCTGTTCCTGTGTGGTGGGTCAGTCAGTTCACTGTGGTTTTAAAGAATGGCTTTGGGGAGCTCCTCCTCCAGGTCCCCTGCCCCTGCTGCTGCTGATGCTCACGCTGACCTGTTCCCACAGTATCGGTCAGAAAGCCCTCTAGGTTCAAGTGGCATTTAATGCAGGGGGTGGATTACCAAGGCCCTGGGGAGGCAGAGGGCAGGAGTCAAAGGCAGGAAAGAGCCTCCACTGTGGGGCTGGAGAGGCAAAGGGGTCAGTGCACGACCAGAGTCCGTTGGTGTCCCTGCTGCGCTGAGCAGAACGACTGTCCAGCTTCCCACTCTATCCTCACCGGAACCCTCCTCTTGCCAGGACCTTACCGATCCCAGCTGGCTTCCGGCCCTGGTGGCAAGGAAGTCCTCGGCAGGGCAGGTGTTGTGGAGCAACAGGCATCATCTGCCTCAGCCGGGAGGTGGCACAGGGCCTCACTTTGTCCAGACGTTGCTGTCCAGAATTGGTGCTCCGCAAGGAACGAGTGCTCACCGGCCACAGCCAAGGCCCAAGAGAGGGGGCCAGGGATGTGTGCCAGTCAGGTTAGACCAGTCGGACCCGTGGTCCTCAAAATGTGGTTCCCGGACTGCAGTCCCCCTGGGAACTAGTGGGAATGCATGTTCCTGGGCTGCACCCACTCCAGGCTAAGTCACACTCTGGGTGGGGCCTGGCGATCTGTATTGTATCAAGCCCAGGGGATTCTGGGGCTCAATCAAGTTTGAGAGCCACCGAGACCTACCACTGGCCAAGGAGTGTGGGATTCAGCCCTGCTCACTCAGCAGGGTCCCAGCCTCCTCCCATCTCACACTCCTCCACCCTGGCACTGTGGCCTCTCCCACCTGTTCCAAGGGCTCTTGCCACCACCAGAAGGAAGGACTGCTAGAGGGCATTCCTGTTAAAGGACAGGACCCCTGTGGTTGCGCCATGGCCTCATTGGTCAGAGCTTAGTCATATGACCATACTCAGAGCAGTGGAGGTTGGGAACTGTAGTCTTATCATGTCTAGCTAAAAATTCTATTACTACAAAATTGTGCTCATTTCCTCCTGCTGGTAAACTATAAAGTTGATAGACCAAAACATTTGATGACCTAGAGTCAGAGAAGGACTTCTTAAAGCTTCAAAGGAACAAATTATGAAGAAAAAAATTAATTTGATTATATCAAATTGTTCAAGGAAGGACATGAACATATGTGACAGATGCAGAATGGGAGAAAATATTTCCAAAATTTAATACCAAAAGATTTTCTTTAACAAGAAAAAGCACAACCCTGCAGAAAAACGGGCTCAAGGGTGTGCACAGGCACTAAGACTCAGGAGTAACCGGAGAAACTCGAGTTCCCCCACCCAGCTGGCCCTGGGTGGCACGGGTTGAATTGCGAGGGCTCATTTACGCACAGACTTCTGCCCGCACTGTTTTCGGTCCCTGGCACAGCCCAAGGGTGTGGAGGGCCAACTGTGTGCATTGACCTGAGTCACCTGTATAGGGAACTTGAGCCTCTGTGGAGTTTGGTATTTGCCGGGGGTTGGAACCAGTTCCCTCTGGGGACCAAGGAATAGGGTAAGTTTGGGGGAAGTCACAGATTTTCAACTGCAGGAATGAGGAGGCCGACACTCCTAGCCCCCACATTGTTCAAGGGTCAGTTGTATTGCACATTAATATTTTTCAGGAACTCAGCTACTGGATGACTTACCAAAGGAACTCTCCCTCAGGACCTTGTGGGAGGGTGCCTGAGGGTGTGCACTGCAGCAGGATTGATGGGACAGGAGCTGGAGGTAGCCTGGGTGCCCCACCCACCCACCCAGGGAGCAGTGGATGCACTGAGGGGGTGCACCCAGCGGAACAGGGACCAAGTGTGCTCGTGGGGAGTGGGAGCCACACCAGTGACAGAAAGTAAAATTAAGAGCTAGAATACCGGGCCAGGTGTATAAACTACAAATTGTGTACATAAAGCAGTCATTTTGCAAGACCAATAAAGAGACCCATTTACACATCAGAATGGCTCCCAGTGGCAGGCGAGGGAGGAGGCTAAAAGGAGAGAATGAGCAAACCAGAGCTGGGGCTCGAGAGAAGAAACGGCCTCGAAGGCCATGCTGAAGATCTGTTCTGTGAGTAAAGGGCAACCGCTTTCGGTGTGGGTTGCGGCCAAGTCACAGGTATTTAAGATGAAAATTACCCAGCAGATTCTAACAGGCAGCCTAGACTGAGAACGGGAGAATGTGTTTGTTTTCGTCAACCTCAAAAGTCATGCCTGCCTCCTGCCAGCACCCCACACGGTCTCGAGAAGAGTCCAGGGAATCATCTCACACCATCCTCCATTTCACAGATGTAGAGACTGAGGTCCACGGAGAGGAAGGGCCAGGCCTGGAGTCTTCTGTCCCTCGATGGCTTCCTGTGCCAGGTCTGGAGCTGGGTGGCGGGGCTGCAACAGTGAGCAGGCTGGACAGTCCAGGAGGCTCAAACTCTGATGCCCCGCCGCACCCCCCACCCCTCCCCGGGGCCAGGCAGGGGACAGGAAGTGGGGAAGTGGCTGCACGAATGCCTTTCTGAAGGGAAGTCACTTCTCAGGCCACTGTGGCCTTGTGGGAATTTGGCCCCACAGTGCTAAATGTCCTGATTTTTCTCCAGAAATCTTCATTTTCATTGGAAAGTTCTTGAGTCTTAAAGACAGGCAATTCACTCAAAATATTTAACAATATCATGTAGGCCAAGCAAAAATCAAGGTCATAGTTAACAGTCATCAAGACCTTACTGTATCCCTGGCCAGGTAGCTCATTTTGGTTATAGCGTCGTCCCGATACTCCAAGGTTGTGGGTTCAATCCCCGGTCAGGGCACATACAAAAATCAACCAATGAATGCATAAATAAGTGGAGCAAAAAATTGATGCTTCTACCTCTCCCTCTCCCCTCCCCTAAAAAGCAATAAAAAATTTTAAAGAAAAAAAGATCTTACTATGCTGGGAGTGGGTGGACATTACTGAGCTCCTAATTTGACCTCACTTAACCTGTAGTGAATTGAATAGTGCTCCCCACCACCAAGATCTGTCCCTGCAAACCTGTGACTGTGACTTTATTTGGAAAAAGGGTCTTTGCAGATGTGATTAAGTTAAGGATCTTGAGATAAGATGTCCTGGTCTCTCTGGGTGGGGCCTAAATCCAGTGACAAAGTGTCCTTCCCTTATAAGAGAAAAGCAGAAGGAGATTGGAGACACAGGAGGAGACAGCTTGGTGAAGCTGAGGCAGAGGCTGGAGTGTGAACCAGGAGCCACACAACCTGGGCGCTGCCAGGAGCTGAGAGAGGCAAAGAAGCTTCTCCCCCAGGCTTCAGGGTGAGCGAGGCCCTGCTGACACTTTGATCTCACACTTTGGCTTCCAGAAGTATGAGAAAATACATTTCTGCTGTTTTAAGCATCCAAGTTTGTGGCACTTTCTTAACGCAGCTTCAGGAAACGAGAACAACCCTCCCAGCAGCCCTGAGGAAGCACCTCCGTCACCCCATTTTACAGCTGGAAGACTGAGGTACGGAGGGAGGCACAAAGTCACAACCAGGTCACACAACAAGAAAGGGGTAGAGGCTGAGTTTGAACCCGGCACTTGGCCTGGGAGTCTCTGCACACGATCACCAGGCCACAGCCTCCTGAGGAGTGGCGTAGGGCCCCCTCTGCTTCCACGCCGGAGGGACCGCTAGTCTGAACTGAACAGAGGAGCGCCAACCTCTGTCTTCCTGGGTGGTCAGCCAACTGGACTAGGGACATGCCTCAAAAAGGGAATTCTGGGCGAGAGACAGTTGCTCAAGGAGAAAACTTGGGGCTGAGAGGGCTGGGGATGAATGAGGCAGCAAATAGGGTCCTGGCCTCTGGTTTGGGAGGTGGGGACAGCTCAGCCTTTTCCTGGAAGAAGAGAGGTATCAGGAATTTGGGGCCTCCTGGGTTAAACAAAGTTAAACTCTCTCCCTTTCTTCCCTTCCTCTCTTCCCTCTTCCTTTATCTCTGACTTTTTCTGTCTCTTTTATTCCATCTTTTAATCTTATCTAGTATTTGGACAGGTAACCCAAGTACAAGGCACAAAATGTACAAGATTCCAAAGGCAAAATTGCAAAGCTCCCCTCCCTCCTTCCCTCCCTATTCCACCCTCTCCACCCCCTCCCCGGAGACAAGCTTCTGTATCTCCTTCCAGAAATGCACGTGAGTACCGGGCAACACCCACAGGCATATACGGATACATGTCCTACTTTGCACACCTCCTTCTGTGCCTTGCTTTTTTTCTACCTAATATTGTGTCTTGGTAGTTGGTTCTGGCTGTTGCATAAAAAGCAGCCTGTTAATGGCTGGGTACTATTCCATGGAGCATGTGAAACATGATTTATTAATACCGTGATTTACTGAATGTCCCAGTTGATGGCCGTTCAGGAAGCTGGCAGTGGTCCGCTGTTCCAATCAATGCCAAGCAGAGATCTGCACAAACTTTGTATTTGGCACATGGGCACATTTCTCCAGTATGCGTACGCTTTGCATCCTTCCCTGCCTGCTACTGGACTCCTACCTGCCCTCTGCCCCAGGTGATACTTCCTGGGTACCTCTGGCCCTCTGGATCCCTCCCTGGCTCTGGTCAACACCATCCCATTGTGTATGTCTGTGTCTTACTGTCTCTATGCTTCAGCCTCTCTAGATCTCTGCCTCTTCTCTCTCTCTATCTTTGTCTCTCTTTTGGTCTCTTTGACTTCCTCCCTTCCACCCTCCTCCTCTCCCTCAGCCGGTTCTCATATCCTTCCTTCTGCCCCACTCTTTCCTGTCTCTCTGTTGCCCCCTGCAGGGTGAAGCTAGCTACTGCACTCCCACTCCCCACACCTGTGGATTATATTGTGGGAAACAACACTCAACCCAGCCTGTCTTTCTCCCATCCTCAGCCCCCTCCTTACCTGGCTGGGCTTTCCCATCTCCCTCAGTCCTGTCATCTCTAAGCCCCTGTGCCTGCCCTCCAGGACCCCTCCTCCCCCCACTTTTTCTCCATCAGTGGGATTAGGCTTTGGGATGCACTGACACTCTTGGTGTGATACTGGCTTTGCAATGAGAACAGTGAGATCTGAGCTCAGGTGCACAGGATGGGGTTCCCTGCCTGGGGCTGGGCCTTCTTGCCCTTACTGTCAGCAAAGAGATCAAACAGTCCATGCCAGCCCTGAGCTGGGAACAAATAATAAACAAACCTGCCCAAAGCCCTTCCCTGGGGAGGCTGACATTCTCACAGGGTGACACAGTTCATGACCAAGTGAACATAATCACATACTCATAGATATTTACACATCATACTATGTTCAAGAAAGACAGAACGGGGTGTGGCAACAGGGAATAGCAAGGAAAGACCCAGATTGCTGTTGATGTACCAACAGGGAACAGTCACCAGGATATGTTGTTAGGTAGAAAAAAGCCAGACAGATGTGTGCATTATGACGAGGTGACATTTGAATGGAGATGAAAGCAGCCATCGGAGTGAGGAGTGTAAAGCCTTGAGGGCAAACGGGGTAGCATGTGCAAAGGCCCTGAGGTGGGAGGAATTTGTAGGTCAAGGACCAGCAAAACTGTGGGACACCATGAGTTCAGTGGAGAGAGGATGGGAAAGTCCTTTGCCCAGGGACATGCTAGGTCAGGGTGGGAGGTGCTGCTTGGGCAGCCTTATGCTCTTAACTGTGAGGACAGTGGTTCTTACTGAGGGACCCCAGGCCAGCAGCATCAGCATCGCCTCTTGGCCTGACCCCAGAACTACCGAATCAGGAACTGGGGGTGGGGGAAGGGGCACGGAGCCCAGCAGTCTGCGTTTAACAAGGCTTTCAGACAATTCTGACTTGCATTCAAATTTGAGAACCACTGAGCCAGGCTCTCTGGCCTCCCGCACTTTGCTTGTGCCCTCTGAGAGATCGCTGTCCACTGTGGGTTGAATGGTGCTCCCGAAAAAGAGGTGTCCACATCCTAATCCCCAGAACCTTTGAATGGCACCTCATATGGAAAAAGGGTCTCTGTAGATGTAATGAGTTGGGGACCTTGAGGTGAAGAGGTCATCCTGGATCACCGGGGTGGGCCCTAAATTCAATGACACGTGTCCTTCCAAGGGTGAGGCAGAGAGAAATTTGAGAGCAAAGAGGAGGCAATGTGACCACAGGAGCCGAGATTGGAGTGACGTGGCCACAAGCCAAGGATGCCCGCAGCTGCCAGAGCTGGGGTTGGAGAGGAAGGATTCTTCCTTCTAAGGAAGAAGCCTTTGGAGGGAGTGTGTCCCTGCCAACACCTTGATGTCAGACTTTTGGCCTCCAGAACTGTGAAAGAATAAACTGTTATTTTCTGCCACCAAGTTTGTGCTAAGTTGTTGTGGCAGCCACAGGACACGAGTACACTCTCTGATGGGGCAGACAGAGCCACAGACGCCAGTGCGACTTTGCACCTGCAACCGGAGAGGGAGCCTATGACGAGCTTCCCTGTCACAGAGCCAGGCAGAAGCTCTGAATCTTCTCCCGAGCGGAATTTGGAGCTGCTGGGATGTGGAGGGAGGGGCAGGGAAGTGTCGAGGTGGATTTGGACCCACTCAATGACTTAGAAAGTGGACTGCAAACTAGAGTCAGCTGAGGCTGCTGAGCAGCCAGGAGGGGGTTAAGGAGAGGAGCCCTGGCCAGACGGCTGGTGAGAAGCATTATTCTCAAAGTCAGGTTCTGGGACGAGGAGCTTGGACCCTAACCCTGGCCACCCTGCCTGCTGACGCAGACTGTCAGGGTTCAGATCCCAGCCCTGTCATTTCCTGGCTGTGTGACCTTGAGCAAGTGACTCCACTTCTCTGTGCCTCAGTTTCCTCATCTGTAAAGTGAGTTTAATGATACCTCCCTTAGAAGGTACATTTGGTTCACATACACAGAGCATATAAAACAGTGCCCCGCACAGACTGAGCATTCCACGATCACTGTTACAGGCACACTGGGTTTCATTGCGCTTCGCTTTTAGGTGCTTTACAGATGTGGTGTTTTTTATAAATTGAAGGCACGACCCTCCACTGGTAAAAAAAAAATCCAGACACACTGTATTGTAATACTCGCTTGCAGTAATTCTTGCGGTGGTTTGAAATGGAACCTGCAGAGTCTCTGAGGTGTGCCTGTATTGTTGATTTTATTCCCCCCTTCAGCTACTCGGCTGTCCATGTGGGGGTGCCTCCAGACCCCTGTCTCATCCCCGACCCACCCCCTGGCATCGCCCCTTTGGATGTCCGGGACTTAACACATCTGCGAGGGAATGCTGGGTTTCTGCCCCTCCCCCCACTTGTCCTGGCCTCTGCCTTCCCTCTGGGCAAATGGTGCCACCTTCAAACCCTCAAGTCTTTCCATCTGTCTTCCTTAAGTCTTGAATCTGTCCTCTGCCAGCCACTCCACGGTCCTACCCTGGTCCTGTCCACCCCTCATCTCCCTACTTGCTGTATCCCTACACCCTTCCTGCCCTCACTCAGCCAGAGATCAGTTGTATCTCCTCACTCCCCAACTGAAACCTTCCCCATAGTTCACTTGGAAATTATTACCCTTAGAAAAATCCCACAGAGGTGCTCCTGTCCTCTCTCCCTTCCCTCCTCTCTCCAGATGCATTGGCCTCCCTGCTGTACGCAACACACCAAGCTTGGTCCTGCCTCAGGGCCTTTGTGCTTGCTGTTCCCTCTGCCTGGACATGCTCCTCCCCTACCCTTTTGCACAGCCAGCTCCTTTTGGCCTTTTTCAGGTCTCTGTTCAAATGCCATCTCCTCCATGACCACCCATTAAGAGAAGCTTCCCACCAGTTCCTCTTCTCTGTCTCACAGCCTGTTCCTCACCTCAGAAGCACTTAGTCCTGTTTGTAAATTAAGTAGTTAATTCTTGACTTGAGGCCATCTGTGCCCCATTGATGCTTAACAAGTATTGGTTGGAAGAATAAGAGGTAGGAAGGGTAATAAGAAGCTCAGGATTCGTGTTTCCTTTATAAAAAATTATTATATATTTTTAGAAGAGATAACACACACAAATGGTACAAAGTCCAAAAGGTGCAAAGCACATAGACTGAAAAGTCTCTTTCCCGGTTGTGCGTCCAGGCCACCACCCTGCCTCTGCCCCCGAGGCTTTCTTGGGTCTCCTTCCAGAGGAGTCTGGCAAATAACTTACTTCTTTTCTCTTTACACAAGTGGTAGCAGGTAAGGCCCACTGTTCTATATCTAGCTTTTATCCACTTAACAGACTTGCAGATATTTTCTTTTTAGTATGTAGAGAGCGGCTGCGGTCTTTTTGTTTTGTCTCTCACTGAGGTATAACTCACATACAATAAGATGCACCCATGCTAAATGGGCAGCCTGATGAGCCCCAGCAAGTGTCCACACCCGTGTACCAACCACCACACCCGAGGCAGGAGCCCCACCGCCCCGGCAAGTCCACAGTCATGTGTCTCTGCAGCCCACCCCCCAGCCCAGGCTGCCCTCCGCCTGCTCTCTTTGATTCTGGATGAATCTGTTACCTTTTCCAGAACTTGACAGAAATGGAATCACACAGTCCATGCAGCTTTTTTGCCTGGCCCTTGTCACGCTGCATGACAGTTTTCGCTTTGCCCTTGTGGCTCGTGTTCCGATGGCTCTGTCTTTCTCCTCACTCGGGGGGCTCTGTGGCATGGGTCGGGGCTGGCTGCCTTATCCGTTCTCCTGCTGATGGACACGCATGTTGTTCTGACTTGGAGCCATAGGTGACCCTTGAACAGTATGGGCTGAGGGGCGCTTCCACCCCCACACAGTCAAAATGCCACGTATAACCTTTGACCCCCACCGAAACTGAACCGCTTGTAGTCCACTGTTGACTGGAAGCTTTACTAATAACATAAATATTTGATTAACACGTGTTGTGTATGACATATGTGTTGTCTACTGTAATACCACAGTAAAGTAAGCTAGAGACAAGATGATGTTATTATGAAAATCATAAGGAAGAAAAAATGCATGTCCAGTACTGATTGAAGAAAACCTGCCTATCAGTGACCCCTGCAGTTCAAACCTGCATGGTTCAAGGGTCAGCTGTACTTTGAAAAAGCATTGTGTGTGAGTCTGTGGGGACACATCCTTTCGTTTCTGGAGGCTAAACCCTAGGAGTGGGGTTGCCGGGTTGTCGGGCAGATGGTCAGTTTTATAAGAAATTGCCAAACGGTTTCCCAAAGCGGCTGCAGCATCACTAGTGTTTTCACTGTTCCTTGACAGGTCGGGGCTGGGGGAGGAGGGGGAGGCGCCACGCTGGCCGGCCAGACCTCGGCCTCCTGGGCCTCTTGGAAAAGGCCCCTTTGAGACCTGACGCTGAGAGCCACTGGGCTCCGCAGGGCCCCCGGTTCCCTGGGATCCCCCAGATTTAGGTAAAAATGTTTCTCCTAGAAACGTGGGAGTGCGATGCTTCTTAAATTTTAGATTTTGGGGGGCAGAGGGACTGGATCAGACTCCTGGGAAGAGGGCTTGAAAATGCACGTTTTAAATAAGCTCCCTGGGTGAATGTGATGTGCCTTAACGTTTGGGAACCTCTGAGCATGAGGATGTGGAAGAGAAGGCAGGACATGCCAGGTGGAAGGAACTTCATGGGAGAGGACAGATCACAGAGGCAGGGACCAGGCATCCAGGTTCTCAAATGCCAGCCAGAGATCTGGCACTTGCTGAGGACACTGGGGAGCCATGGTGGGTGTAAGTGGGGGAGTTAGCGTTTGGGTTGGGCTTTCGTAGGACCCCCCTGGCTGCCACTGTGTGGCTGTGTAACCACTCTCAGGGAGGGGATGATGTGGCAACTGAGCAGGCAGGGAGCAGGTGGAGGAGGGATGTTGATTTCCACTCTGCAGACTCTCCCCTGCAGCTCTGCTTAGGTGTCTGGCTCCTGGCCACGCCCTGCTCTGGATTCCGACCTGGGGCAGCTCTGACTCCACTCACCACACTCCTGCTCTGGCTCTGCCTCTTCCTTCTCCTTCTCCTCCTCCTCCAATGTAGACAGGTGGGCAGGCTGCCAGATGCAGGTGTGGGTTTGGGCGCTTCTGGTGGCCCGGAGCATCTCTGGTTGCTCAGGTTGTCACGGCTCTTCAAATGTTGGTCCAGGACTCTGGTGGGGCCTTCCAGGTGCGGCAGGGCTAGGCTCTGGTATGTGTTAGTTCATCTGCCCCTCCCATGGGTCCTCCCTGCCCTCCTGGACCCTGGCTAATCCCCAGCTTCCCCAGGCCACCTCTCTACCTCTGATCTGTGAATGGAGGTACTACTATCAGTTTCTGCCTCATGGGGTTGTTGAGAGGTTTGGTGAGTTAAAGACAGACAAGAAATATGACCATTATCTCCTGTCTGCTTCTGCGTGAGCCAGTCTTTCTCCCTGGGGAGCCGTTTGAATCTGTGTCCCTGTGTATCTCATCTGAGGCTGCGTGTCCAACTCGACACAAACCGGCTGAGCAACCTTGCGTGAGTTATTAGACCTCACCACTGTGCCTCAATTTCCTCATCTGCAAAAGGGACTTAACAATAGACTCTTTTTCCCATGGAGGATGTGGAGACTGAATTCATTACCTCACCTACAGAGTTTAGATCAAAGCCTGACACACAGTCGGCCCTCAGCTGCATGAGCATCATCATTAGGGCTTGAGCTCAAGTCCCAATGTCTGCAGCACATGTCTCTCCTCAGCTCTGGGGCCGGAAGCACCCTTGGAAGCATGTGGTTAATGGGGCAACAAGGGACCAAGCCTGTGAGGGTGACCTCTGTTTCCCCAGCTGTGGAGTGGGGATGACAAAAGCACCCCACAGAGGGTTGGTGCACAGGCGAGGTGGGGGCTGAAATGCATCGCTGGCGCGCGCGCACACACGGTTGCTGTTACCTTTCCTTTATAATAGTAGCGTCTGCCTCTGGTGGCCTTAGAGGATGAAGTGAACTTGTAAGTGCTTTGATCACCGCCTAGCAAGCAGCAAGCACTCATTGGCGGCTGATACTGGTCATCTGTGTGCACCTCCGCCTGTGCTTCGTGGGGTGGGATGTGGCCTGGGCAGGATGTGGCCGTGGACATGTGGCCCTGCAGGTTTCTCTGCCACCCCACTTCCTCCTCACCCTAACCTCCTGCCCCAACCATTGCCCCATTCCTTACCCCAAACTTCCTGTGAACTCTGAGGGAGGAGGCGTTGGCAGCCTGTGTGGCCTGCCCCAGCCCCAGGAAGGGGTGCAGGCACCCTGAAAACCCAGGTGGGGTTGCTGCTCCCCTCTCTGCCACCCAGTGTCTCCCCGGGGACCCCACTTTGGTGACTCCCCATCTCTGGCTCCAGGTCTCTTTCCGCCCTCCACCCCCACCTTGGTTTCCTGAATAGGAACTGTCAGGGTCCCCAAGGGTGCGTCCCAGGTGAGGACAGAAGAGAAAGCAGCAGAAGCAGGCTTTCCCCCTCCCCCCCTTTTCTGAGAGGGGGCAGAAAGAAGAGGTCTTCATTAATTAACCTCTTGCTATGCTGCATCTTAATGAGGCAGATGGGCCTCATTAGAGAGCAAGGAGTCCTGGCCTTCCCCCATTTGTCAAACCCCAATCCCAGGGCCAGTTCGGGTCTCCTGCTGGCCCCAGGGAAATTGGAACAGGCGGTTTGGGAAACTGAGGAGGGCCTGGGATCTGGCCCACTGCCTTCTGAGACAAGGAGGGGCAGGGAGCCTGGATATTGGGTCCGAGGGAAAAGGGGCTGCGGGCCTGGACTCCTGGGGCCGAGGGAGGTGGGCCTGGGAGCCAAGATCCTTCCCCCAACACACCCCTCTCTTAAATGCCAGCCCGAGAGCCCCACCCCCTCCTGCCCCAGTTAACCCCAGCCCTGCGGAGGAGCGGGGGCAGTCTCCCAGACCCGACGGATGGAGGAGGTGCAGGACAGACGCGAGCTCCGTGGCGGGATGGAGGCCGAGGCGCCCGCGAGCCCCCAGGAGCCGCTGTCGCCACCGTCGCCGCCTTCACCGCCGACGCCAATGTCACCCGTGGCCCCCGAGAGCCCCGGGCTGTCTCCACCGGAACAGCCGTCCGAGGCCTACGCGCGACAGCTGCTCCTTGAGGAGTGGAGGCCGCCTGGCGGGAGCCTGGAGCTGCCGCCCGGCCTCACCTGGAAGCTGCTCTTTTTTCGGCGGCCGCTGTACCGCAACCTGCTGCGCTCGCCCAACCCCGAAGGTGCGCACTCGGCGCGGGCGGGGCGGAGCTGGAAGAGACGGGCTGTCACCCGCGGTAGCTTCTTCCCCAGGAGTTAGCCAGACTGTCTCTTCTTTATGTCTGTTTCCTTGTCTTTCTGTTTCTGCTGCTATTTTCGTCATCTGTACCTCTCTCTGTCGCTTTGAGGCTCTCTGTCCCACCTGGCCTCTCTCTCTCCCTGAGTCTCTTTGCCTGAATCACTCCTTCCCTCCTGCCCTCTCTCCTTTCCTCCCTCTGCCTATATTCTAAGTCTTTTTTGCTTGGTGCCTCTGTGTCTGTCGGTCTCACCAGAACGCACATCGTCCCTCTCCCCCAGGACGTTCTCAGGGCCCTCCCTGAGCCCTGACTCACTCTCATCCCTGCCAGGCTGGTCTGGCCTGGTGGGTGGGGCACAGCTTCCTGCCCTGCCAGAGCAGCCCTGGGGGCAGGGGGCCCTGGAGGAGAGTGGAGCGGGCCAGCTTCAGCAGGCCTGAGGCTCTATCACCCGCTCATTTCAGGCATCAACATTTATGAGCCAGCACCCCCTACTGGTCCCACACAGCAGCCCCTGGAGACGCTGGGTGAGTGCTCGCTGGCTGGGCCCCAGGGGACAGGCCAGTCGTGGGCCAGGC
>PVKU01008849.1:0-68603 GCA_004027475.1 Anoura caudifer | reverse complement strand
AAGGGGGGAAGGAGAGGAGGGAAGGAGGGAAGGGGGAAGGGGAGAAGGAGGGAAGGAGAGGAGGGAAGGGGGGAAGGACGGAAGGGGGGAAGGGGGGAAGGAGGGGAGACCCTACTGGAACAAGGCAGGAAGGGACACGGGACACCAGGCTGGGCTCCCACCTGCCACCTGCTGTCCCCTTCCCAGGGTGCGCTGGGTCTGGGGCGGCAGCTTTCTCAGGTTTCCCCCTTACCCGCCTGCAGCCCAAGACAGGATAGAGGCTGGAGCCGGAGGGCTGGGTGTGAGCAGCTGCAGGGACGCAGCCAGCACTGGGCACCTCACCCCAGCCCCCGGACAGAGACCACGGTGTGGGGAGGACACAGCCGTGGGATTGGAAGCTAAGAGGCTGGGTGCAAGGGGAGCCCAGGGGGGTCACCTTCCCAAAGCCGACAGGCCCCGTCTGCCCTCTCCCTTCCCACCCTAAGGTATGTGTCTCTCCTGCAAACTCGGGAGTCAGGGAGACCCAGGAAACATTGCTTCCTCTGAGGGCTGCTCCAAAAGGCAGAGGCAGGGCAGGGGAGGCCAGTCCGGGCTGTGGACACAAAGGAGCAGGGGACATCGGGGACCGACCGGGCCGGTGGCCTCTGGCTCGGAGGAGCTCAAGGTCCGCGGGGTGAAGGCTCCTGGCCCCGCAGTGGCACTGTCACTGGCGGTCACTTAAGAGGCATGACAAGAAAAGGCCCATGCACTCAGATTAGCATCGCTTTACAAAACTGTAATAAAGGGACAATTTACAGAGGTGTGGGGGGAGGGGTGCAGGACAGCAGGGGGAGGGGGAGGGGCAGCAGTTACTGGACCCTGGGGAGAGAGCGCCAGGCCACCCTGTTCTCTCGCTGCCCTGTCCTCTCCACTGGCTGTTCCTAACAGGAGGGCCTTGCACCCAGATCTGCCCACAGCAGGGGTGGATAGCCTGGGAGGGACAGAGGGACAGAGGGACAGACCAGCACAGAGGAGGCCCAGAGGCTGTTTTCTCAAAACAAGACTCCTGCGTGTGTGGTCCCAACACAGGTGACTGGGGACCCCACCTGCAGAAACACCTGGCAGGTCTGCTGTCAACACCCCCTCAGTGAGCAGCACCTTCTGCGGTCACTCGCTGTTCCTGGCATTGCTGTGTCAACACAGCTGAGTGACCCCCCAGGGACAGCAGCAAACTGGCCTCGGTGTGACGGTGAAACCAAGCTGGCCCCCGCCGAGGGGACTTTCAACAGCAGGTTGACACTGGCTCTTGGAGAGCTGGAAAACACTGGGGACGGGCATGGGGTGGGGTGTGGAGCAGGAGTCAAAAGCTAGGGGTCTCTCCAAGAGCTCTTAGACCAAAACAGGATGCCAAAACCTAACGCACCCAGGCACACTGCCCGCGGGAGCCAGAGCTTGTAAGAGGCCGGCACAGCGCGGTCCGCCTCCCAGAGGGGCGTCCCCGCGACGTGCCACAGCAGGGGCGAGCCTTGGCAATGTGACTGGGCGGTGCCACTTATGAGAAGCATCCAAAACAGGCAAACCAGCGCAGACAGGAGCCAGTCGGCGTTTGCCGGCGGCTGCGCACAGATCTCCCTTCGGTGGTAAAGCGTTTTGAACCTCAGTGCCACCGAGAGACCCGAACACCGGGCAGCCCGCGCTGTTCCGAAGGGACAGTCACCGCCCACTGGCAGCCCGGGAGTCGCCTGGGCCCTGGGTTTCCACAAGCCGCCTGGTGGGCCCCTTGGGTTTTCAGGTTTTGCTCAGAGTAGGTCCAAGTGCAACTGGAACCCTAAGGTCTTCCGCATCTAGAAATGAGCGAACAGTGTCTGGACGGAAGGAGAAGACAAAACTAGTAAGCAGATGAAGGAGACAGAAAGCTTTAACCGGTGGCTGTCCGGTTTAATCGTGGTGCGAGCTGAGCACTCCGGCGATGGGGAGGCGCTCAGTTACTGCCCGGATCAGCTCGCCCCCAAGTCACCCCGTCCTCCAGCGGGCGGGAGGCCTTCCTCCAAGTCAGGTTGCTGAGGGCACAGGCCTGCAGAGGAATCGGGTCAGGGCGAGGGGCTCCGTCTTCAGAAAACGGCACATACCTGTAAAGCTTGCTGCAGACCCTCTAAAAGGACCTCGCTAAGGGCCCATGAAGGTAAACATACTCCTTGCGTTGTTGATACAAGTGTGCCCTGGCCAAGTAGCTCAGCTGGTTAGAGCATCATCCCGATACCTATGGGATGCGGGTTCAATCCTTGGTCAGGGCACATATTAAAAAAATCAACCAATAAATGCACAGATAAGTAACAAATCGATGCCTCCCTCTCTCTCCCCACCCCCACTTTCTTTCTCTAACAAATAAATTTATTATATTCGACAAACCAGGCTCCAGGCCACTGTTCTCACCACAGGACACCCTGGGCCAACCCAGAGCCTCGATGAACCCTGTTTAAATTCCAGCAGAACCCGCAGGCCGAGGGGAAGGTATATGTACATCCCAGCCATCTGCAGACGCAGGAAGTGTAGACAGGGTTCATGGGCCACGACAGAGAAGTTAAAATAATTGAGCTGTGTTTACTGAGCTCAAAGTCCAGGGCTGCTGGAGCTGGGTGGGGAGGCAGGAGAGGGAAAGATGCCTGGTGCACAAGGAGCCAGGGCGAACGCCCCACCACACAGGCACCGCCAGCAGCCCCTCCCGGCGCTGATCTGATGGCACAGGGGGCCGACCGGGTCTGGCGGACGGCGGACGGCGGTTGCAATAGGAAAACACTCCGTGACCTTGCACAGCCACCAGCTAGCTAAGTCTGCTTCCTCTGCCAAGTGCAAAGCCTGGCTTGGAGGCCTTTCGAGTCTCTTCCCACCCCTGAGGACAGCGGAGGGAGGTACTGGTGCAGCTCACATGTGACTCCAGGCCCTGTGTCCCCCAGCAGGGACAGCAGCATCTCGGCTGGCTGTCCACCCTACAGACGTCAGAGCACGCGCACCGGAAGACCTGTGTCTGTCCAGCTCGGCTCTCCCAGGGCCAGCTGCTCACCGCCTGGAAGGAGGGGCCCCAAGTAATTCACTCTGGCCAGCGGGTCAGGTTAATCCCTCTTTGGACCTTTGGGACCCCTGGAGCAACCTGGGGTCAGGAGGACAATGTGCTTGAGAAACGGCAGGGCAGGGCCACCCCAACCACATGTTCACAAAGAAGCCGCTGGACTAATGATGGGGACCCTGGAGAAGGGGTCCCAGAGAGGCTACTTGCCCGGCCCGAAGGGGTGGGGCTGTGGCCACACCAGAGTCAAGGAGGGAAGGAGAGAGGGAGGGAGGGAGGGGCGGGAAGCTTTCGTATTCGCCCAAGTGAGGTCAGGCACACACCACCTCTTCCCTTTCCTGCGAGAACCAACACGACTCCCTGGTCCGGAGACGCCTGGCCTGGACACCCCCACGGCCCTGCCCTCTCCCCCAGTGGGCCAGCAATGGGCACAGAGGCACAGCCTGCCGGCCGAAACGCCAAAGCAGCCCAGGCGAGCCTTGGGAGCAGCACAGCTCTTGAAGAGCAGCTCCAACCCCGGAGCCCAGGCCCTCCACGACCCGCTGTGCTGCCCTCTCCAGTCACCCTCCCGCGTGGACTCTTTGGGAGCAAGTCTGAGCGCCTACCAGCTCCTCTTTATCTCCGAGAACCTTCTGGGGCCCCGCTTCTGCAGATGAGGAAACTGGGGGCCAAGGACATGAATGCACGCCACCTGGGCTCCGGCGCTCATCACTGAAACGCGTTTAAAAACAGGACCGAAGCCGTGAGCTGCGCGCAGAGCCGCTGGTCGGACCCAGGAACGAAAGGCCTTGCCCGGCCCTCCCTGCAGACGGATCGGCCTGCCCGGTGGACTTCGCAAAATGAGTTAACAAAGAGGGGAAGCGCCGGCCCCGGGGACAGGAAACCCGGGCTTTCTGATTAGGCTGGAAATTTCTTTGTGAGTCTGAGCAGGTTTCAGTCAGAGACTGGAAGGCTCCTAAAATAAACAATGGCAGACTCTCTCTCCATTCGCACCTTTTATCTGCAAAGCCGCAAGCATGTTAAAAATTTCGCCTTGTCTTCACGACTGCTGGCAGCCTGCTTTAAGAAGCGTGAGAAGGCTAGTAGCCCTGGGCCCCAACACAAGGCTCCGAGGAAAGCCAATGCCACTTTCAGTGTGGCGTGTGGCTGGGGGCCCCGGCCCAGGTGTCCAGTACGTCCACCTGCCCCAGGCCTCGCTGCAGAGGCTGCTGACCTCCCACATTCAGGTGGGGACCCTTTATTACTGAAGCAGCAACATTGAGGGGTTTTAATGCAAGTTTTGAAGGGGGCTGAGTAACATGTCGGGTCCACGCAGGGCTGCGGGGCTCCCCTGGCCCGGGCTCGGGGAGGTCGGACCTGGGGACCACAAAGGGTTCTGCAGTATGCTCCCCCATAAATTCCTAACCCGACGGGTCCCGGTGGGCAGTCACACCCCCAGCCCATGACTCTGAGAGGCTTACCCTTGCCTGAAGCTAGCGCTGCCCCTCGTTTCTGTGCATCTAGGTGAACAAGAGCCTTTGAAATAAGCCGGACCACCCCTGAGAGGGAGCTCAGAGTCTCTCAGAATCCTCCTGCCCCTGCAATTCAGCCTTGCCTTGCTTTCTCCCACCTCCCTGTGACCTTCCTTAGGGTCCTTTAAGTCCAAATGTATAAAAGCAGAAGCAAACTGTGCTTGTAAAGAAGCCCTTTGCCCAGTCTGTTGAGATCTTGCTTCCAGGCCTGTCCTTTGTTTGGCTCCGGTAAGTTTTTATCCAAGTTCAATAAGTTTTTATCCAAGTTCGGGACAGGTTTGGATGTCCCAAAGGGGCCGCCCACGCAGGCCTCGGCAGGTGCGGAATCAGTGCCTCTGGGTCACCGGGCCAGGGACGGTCCACGCAGGTCTGGAAGTCTCGATGTCAAGGACACTGGCCGAAGGCCCTCTGGCCCAGGGACATCTGAAAGCCGGGATCACCCCAACATGCAGACTGGAGCCCTACTCCAACCTCAGAAGTGACGCCGAGAAAGGAGGGAAGAGGGCGCTGGAAGGGTCATCAGTGAATGGATACGGGCGTTCCCCTGGGGTGATGGGAACAGAGGACCCCGAGACGGCGGTGGCCGCACAGCACGGTGAGTGGGCTAAACACCAACGGTGGGCACTCCAGAACGGTTCATTGGACATTACGCAAGTTCACACAGTCAGCAGCGTCTGGAGACCCCCTGTCTGAAAAACAGCCCCAGGAGAACAAAAACATGTCAGTGATTCTCCATGCGGTACAGACAGAGGGTGTCCACCCAGCCGCCCCTGCAGAGAGCAGACGTGTCCAGGAAGCTGAAGGGCCCCGTCCTTTGAGGTCCCCCAACCCGTTTCTTAACTACATCCTTGACGTTCTATGTATGGTTCTAAGAGGAGAGAAATTAATTTCACCTGTTCATTTCTACTCTAGAAATCAGCCGAGCGGCGCACATTTGGGGCTCAAACGCCATCTGTGCTGGCCGGTGCTGGCCTTGGGGTCACCGACCATGGAGCTCCTGGGCCCTCCCAGGTGCCGGGAAAGGGAGGTAGCAAGGAAGGGGAGGCTTGGGGCTCACAGAGGCCGGCCGCAGGCCTGGTCTTTGCCTCTCATTAGTAACAGCCCTCCGGTCCTGAACTCTGTGAGCCTCTTTTCTCGTATGTAAAGTGGGCGGGACGCACAGTGCCCCGGGCTGTGTGCAGAGGGCGCTCAGCCGAAGCATCCCGAGCCGGACAGCCGCGGGGACGGGCTGGGCACCCCCCAAGCTCTGGCCTTGGCTGGTCCCTCGGGGGAGCATGCTGTCCGGCCAGGTTTTGTCACTTCCAGCTACGTCGGCCATTCACGCTGGTCTTCCTGTGGAGGGCCCTGAGGTCCGCTCCTTCCTGCCCCCTCACCCAGCCCACCAACTTCAGCAGCAGCACCCACAGGCACCTGATAAACTCCCTCTGACTGCGATTAACAGCGATCTCCAACAGGTTAAATCCTGACCCCGAGCGGCAGGAATTACGTGCAAATCACAGAACTAGGCACCGGCAAAACTCCAGACACAAAAACCGAAACCCTGAGAAGCTCCATCTCCCAATGAACCTGAGACAAATCAGATCTCGAATATTAAGAAACAGAGAGAAAACATGCAGCTATGTTTCCAGGGGGGAAGCCACAAAAGGCAGTCGAATATGTTAAGACGCAGGTTTTGCCACAGCCAGTCAGTGATGGTCACTTTAGGTGCTGGGACACGGGGCCACTCCGCCATCGCCAGGCAGGTAAAGGTGAACCCCCCTGTCCAGGCTCCCAGGAATCCTTTACGCCAGGACGGGGGCGGCTTTGGCTCACTGACAGTCAGCCAGGCCCGCCCCCTCCCTCCCGTTTTCTCTTCCCAGAAGTCTTGCTGCTCTCCTAAGTCTGGCTCAGTGCCAGGAAAAGCAAACCACGTAAATGACACCCAGGGAACAGCCGGAGGCAGGGAGGGGCCCCAGCCGGGCCCCCATGAATCTGCCTCTGCCCAGCCCAGGAGGAGCCTGCCCGGGGTGAGCCGCGGGGTCAGACAGGAGGTCGCGCGGCACAGCCCACTGGTGTCTCTCAGGTTCATCTACGGAGAAGCACCGCCTGTTTGATTTCAGAACCCCCAGCATGCTGGCTGACGCCAGGCCCAAAGAATGCCAGGAACGTGGATGCCTTTCTCTGTGTTTCACCGCCACCCAAACAGACCGCAGCCTCCCGGCCAGGGGGCTGCACTTATAAGGCAAGACCTGCCGCAGGCCGCGTCCAGGGCAGGAGTATTTTAAGTCTTCGGGACCTCAGCGCGCTGGGGACCGGCCCTGGGTCCAGAACACGCCCCCCCCCCGCCCCCCGGAATTCTTCACTTCCCTACTCAAAGCCCCCAGGTCCCACCCTGAAGACACCCCGAACATTCTTTCCATCCTAAAGCACAGGCGGATCCTGGCGAACAAAGAGGTGGAGAAAGTTGGGATGACATCCAATCCTCCCCCCGCCCCCCGCCCCCACCCCTGAGCGGAGGGCTGCGCCATGAAAGAAGAACCTAAAATAACCACAGCGGCTCCCACTCGATCTGGAGCGGCTTTTATTGCTCGAACGTGAGCCTCCAGGAAGCAGCCCGGAGCTGCTCGCTCTCACGTCTCCCGCCGCCCAGCCTCACACCAACGTCCATTCTAATCCTGCCCGCCATCCCTTCGCCCGGGAGGAAGGGCTCTTCCTCGCCGGTTTCAAACACGGGAAGGCTGGAACCCACGGTGGAGATGACCCGGCGTAACTGGCTTTACAAGAGGCAGTTCCCTTCCACCGCCAGGGTGTTCCAAGGGCAGCCAAGAAAACGGCCGAGGACGTTCTACCGGGTACCATCTTCCCTCCCCTCTCCGCTGCGGGTGCCAGCCGCCCCCAGGTGTTCCTCAGGAGCACCGCGGGTGCTCCCGTTTGGCGTTTTCCGCTGTTGTACTCCAAGTGCGGACGCTGCTGTCCCAGGGCCCAGCGGGGCGACCGGACCGGCACGGCCACCTGGAGCTGCCCTCAGGCCCCATCTCCTTTGTCACTGCTGGCCCCTGTCCAGGAGCTCATGACCTCTTACGGTGTAAGAATAGGCCTTTGTGCAAACACGGCAGGACAGCCAACCTGGGCTCCGTCTGGTTCTGGGTAGAGCGAGAACATTCCAGGAGCGGCCACAGAGAGGGGAGCCTCGGAAACAGGAACGAGGGGCCGTTTTGGGAACACTGCGGTGCCGGGCGCACCGGTGACCTCTGACCTTCCCGTGAAGAGGGGCCGTGAGGGAGAGGGTCAGGGGCCAGCGGAAGCTTCCGCAAGCTGCTTCTCCCCGCTGCACTGCTCTGCATGTGCATGGGGCTCGCCTCCCCACACACACCTGTGCACCGCGGTCAGGACACAGTGGTGGCCGCCACGCAGCAGGCCCGGGTGTGGAGACTCACTCAAACCCCGTGTGCACCGCTCACCTGCCACAGGCCACCGGCTCCCGACGTCAGAGGCACCGTCCTGGGACCCGGCCTTCCGCCCCGAACAGAAGGGGCACGCTGCAAGACAACAAGGGAACTGTGACGAAGATGCAGGCTTGCTCAGCCCCAAACCCCACGTCTCCACTTACCCCCCAAGGCTCGTCCACGTCTGGGGCTGGGCCCTCACGTGGGCAGGGGAGTATGGGGCGGACCCGGCAAGGGGGCGACCACGTGCCCGTTCCAGCCCACCTGCAGGACCCCGTCCTATGTCCAGAAATGGCCCCTGGGGCCCCACACAAGGTGAAAAGGCAGACGGACCCTCATCTGCTCGCGGGGCAGCCCCTCCCTTGCAGTGCATCCCCTCGGGTCCCCGCAGACCCCTGGCACCGTGACTGTCCACTGCCCAGGGAGCCCGGTCGGAGAAGAGGGCTTTTTCTGTCATTTCTTCCCCAGGGGTGCACCGCCCCGACCTGCTGTTCCTTCCGCTGCAAACACCGGTGGTGTCAGCTCAGCAGCGGAGTCCTGTCAGCTGAACCCTAAACACGCCTCCCTGCCGCCTTCCGGCCGTGGGGCTCCCCCCCACGGGGTGGGGTCTCAAGGAGGCGGTGAAAGTCGCAGGGCACTAACGTGGCAAGTACAGAGCTCACGTCTGTGACAGATGCCCTAAACAAGCTTGACAATGACAAGAGAGGAGCGGCGTTGAAGGTCACCACTCCGCACGTCTCCTCTAAGCTCCCTGCATCGGGGCCGACGTTCGGCAGAGTCACAGAGGGCTGGCGAGGAATCCCAGGCCTGGTCAGGCTGGAAAACGGGAGGTGGGAATTCCGCTCTGGGCACCTTCCCTACATCAAAGCCACCGGGCCTGCAACAGGGGCGTCCCCTCTGCCAGCACAGCCCAAGACAGCCCGTCCTCCATGTAAATATATCACATGCAATTAAAACGAGCATGGTGGGAAGGCCAGGATGCTCGCCCGCGATGCTGGGATGGCTGGCAGGTGTCCAGGCCGCTGTTTCCCCAGGGGCATCAACAGTGAAATGAATCCCAGAGGCACAGAAAGGCCGAAGGTGGGGGGAAGGGAATGTCCAGCAGGCAGGACCATCTTGCGCGGATCCAGTTCATCCCGTGGTCCACGCAGGCCTTCCAGAGGTACAGCGACGCGAGCGAGACAACCCTCGCGCAGAGGGGAAGGGCTGCATCCAGGCCCGGGAACTCCACGGAAAAGGCAGCAACCCGAGGGAACACATCCCGGCACGACAAAAGATTGGGTCCCGAAGGAGGTGGGAAAGTGGGGGCTGGGGACAGGATGCTCAAGACACAGGACACAGTGGCCGCTGTCCACGCATCACGCGTTTGTTTTGGATGCGGCTGCCGGGTTGCTCGCAGGTCCGCAGAAGACTCAGAAGATCCTGCCAACTTCAGCATGCGCTCTCTGTAGGCCCCTCACTCGTCAGTGGCCCTGGGTCAGCCCCCGGCCCCCGGAGCTGGTCCCTGCAGCAGGACCCGCATGGTTTCTGATGTCAGCAGACACCCCGAACTCCGCTTGGGTCCCAACGACCCTGGCACGCGCTCAGGGGCGCGATCCACCCAGCCGCCCAGCGCAGCTCTTCAGGGTGGAAGCAGACTGACAGGGGGGTGGCTCTGGGGCAAGCGGGAATGGCGAGGCGGGTTCCTCAGGTTTCCAAGCCGCCACGGAGGATGTGCACGGATCCCCTGGCCAAAGGGCCCCCACGTCCTGCGTCTGCTCACTTCAGGGCTGGCGTCTCTCCGGGGCGGGAAGTGGCTCTCCCCGCCCCCTGCCCACGTCCGAAAGCGCCACAGCAGAACGAGAAGGGCAAGCGGGACCCCATAAATCCTCACCCTTTTCTGGAGGTGAACTTCGGCCCGTGTGCAATCCAGCGCGTCACGGTGTCTCCGTGTGGCCTCGGCACACAGGGGACCCCCAGCCCCCACGCTTGGTAAGGATCGGTACCTATGCAAAGTGACGCTCAGGACGAACCTGGACTTCACAGCTTGGCCACGGACCCTGAGTTTCTCATGGCTCATGGTAGAAACCCAAAGACAACCAACCCATCTACAAAATCGGGAACGTTTTTGGGTAAACGGGCAACAGCTTTTATGTTTAACGCTACCAACGCTGCCGTGGAAACGGTTCATGGAAACAGGATTTGGGGACACGGTGAACGACAGGCCACGTGAGAGTGTCTGGCATCTCCCCCAGTTCAGGTGGTGAAACTTTCTTATGCAGAACACAGAACAGGTTCACTTATCTCTCCTCTGGTGACACAACATCTCAAATTTGACTGCAGGTGCGATAAGGCAGAGCCTGTCCGCTCTCCTGCACTGAGCAGGCAGCACGGAGGGGAGGGGCTCACCAAGACCACCAACCAGATACCCACAGCGGCTTCACTGCGTGTGTCCCTTCCCTCCCCACACCTGCGGGCTCCTACCTGGGACCCGCCACAAATCAAGTCAGCGGTCTGGGTCCCTGTGCGGCCCGCGTTTCTGACCGTGCTTCCTCCCTGGGCGCGGCTTCTGTCCGTCTGGGTGGGAGGCGGGAGGCACCAGGTGTGAGCTGTGCCTTCTCTGGTGTGTGGACACCCACACCTGTGGCCTGAAGACAGCTTCCTTCCTCCTCCTCCTCCTCCTGTGGGCTGTGCCTTGTCGCAGAAATTGTTATGTATTTAATTTTACACGAATGAATGGCCACACGCCACCAGTGAGACCAGAGCAGCTTCCACGACAACCCAAGCGGAACATTTCAGAAGGACGGACAGCAGCGAACCACGAGCACGGCCTGGCGCGCCGGGCCGCGTCGTACCCCGGAGCAGGGAGGAGCGGAACGGGTGGAACTCCGAGCTCAGGGTTCGAGCAGGGTCCTCGTGCTGCTTCCCAGCGTAAACCGGGAGTCAGAGGACGCGCGTGCTTGTTCGTTCACGCAAGACGCCACGGTGGCCTTGCACGATACCCGGGAGGGGCCTCCACCCAACGTGAGGGGGACCGGGAGGTGAACGTCCACTGGGCTGTTTCAATTTTAAAAAACAAAACAAAACAAAATGGAACACGGTTCTGCATCCAGCCTTTGACGAGCTGCCCAGCGCACTGACCAGCTGCCCTCGGGCTTCCCCAGTCGGACCCGGCTCCAGCGCTGGGCTCCAGAGCGGGCGGGGGCTTCAAGGCCACTTAAGAGCTGATGAAGGAGACCTTCCCGGGGAAGTCCTCGGACCTCTGGTTCTGACCCAGAACCTTCTCCCGTGACCAAACGGGGGACAGCAGTTGTCATCGGGAGCTGCACACGGGAGTCCAGGTCAGTGGGGGGCGGGGGGGCAGCCCGGGAAGGCAGGACCTCTGAGATGGCCCCGGGTCACCCCGCCTGCTTCACGTCAGCTCCGCCCTTACCAGCCCCGTGACCTGCGCTAAGTCCCTTACCTGGGCTCTGGGCCTCTGTTTCCTCAAGTTGAAAACGGGGCTCCCCATAGCATTTCAGAGTATCCCCACTTAACGTGGCCTGTTCCTCTTCTCTTTCCCACCAGCCTGAGGGTCGCGATGAGGGCACACGCTCTGCCTTTTTCTCCTCTGACAGACGCGTGACCAGACCCCGAGCGCCAACACGCAGCAGAAGCCCCAGAAACTCCCCACATTTGAGCGCGGCAGCCGGTCTCAACACCGCGTGCAGGACGATCCTGAAGCAGAGCGCCGGTCTCCACCCCCAGAGGCCGGGGGCCTGAGAACGAGCGTTTCTCAACCGCTCCCAGGCGATGGTGATGCTGTTGGTCCCTGGACCGCGTGCTGGCAACCACTGGTAAGGGCGCGTTAGCAGACGAGAGGACGGCGGCTCAGGGGTTTCAGCGATGGACCGACCTCAGGAAGTGGGGAGCTGGGATCACCCCCCACGTGGTAGGCAAAGCCTGAGCCAGTGACTCTGATACACAGATTCACGGTCAAGTGCAAGGCAAACAAAGGACGACTGGGCAGGTTGCGGTGAGACAGGAAGTCTCCGAGGGAGGGAGCGAGATGCTGGACAGGGTCCCAATGTCACACTTCCTTCCTTCTTTCCTCCTTCCATGACCGAAGTTACAAAACCTCCCAAGTCTGCTGGAGTAGGAAGAAGGTCAAGATCCTGCCTGGACCAGATGCAGGGAGTTTCTGGGTGAGTCTTGGGAGAAGGCATGGAGCCAACAGCCCCCCAACAATCCCACCAGAACGCGGACCCCAGCGCTGGCCCCGCCGCTGACTGCCATGACCACCCGCCTCCTCATTGACAGGCGGGGTGGGCGGCAGCATATCAGTGCTGTCACCGGGGTCCCCCCAAACATGTGTGGCCTTCAAGGGCTGGTGCCTCTCCTCCCAAAGCCCCGGCTAAGCCTTCCTCAGAGTGTCCTCGCAGGGAGAGCCGACCCGAGCAGGACCGCCAGCCACCTGACCTCTTGGATTCTCCTTCCTGGGGGTCAACTCTTCACCCCGGCAACCCCTCACCCTAGAAACAGTGAAAGGGGCAAGAGAAGGAAAAATGCAGCCCACCGAGGCTCAAATCCCGAATTCTCTCCCACGCCCGACCGAGGTCCTCAGGAGCCCCCTCCCTGCCGAGCCGTGCAAAATGGGAACGCGGCCTCGGTCCGCGGTGCTGTCAGCACCATGGAAACCATCACCGTTCGGAAACCCTAGCCAGTGCGGTGCAGTGCGGGCAGAGCACCGATTTTGTAAGATCATCAAGTGAGTCCTGGTCCGTTCCTGCCGGTGCATCGCGCAGAGCAGCCGCCCCCCTTCAGATGGCCGGCCACGCCCTCCAAGCACACGTGGATGCCGGGTCAGAAACAGAGCTTCGGGAAGCAACACTTCCTGAGTCCCGAGACCCGAATACAGTTACGAGAGGAGCATCCCGTGTTTTTAAATACTTCCCCCACATGCATCCTCCATTTCTAATCTCTTCCTCAAGACGCGCGCCATGTTAGCCAGAAATGCAAGGCAGGCAGTCCCCCATCTCAGGGAACGCCCTACTTTTTAAACAAGGTATTTTAAAAGATGCAATCTTCAAAGAAACTTGTTCTTTGTGAAAGTAGAGAATGCAGACCTGAATGCGGCCCCCCGAAGGCCAGCTGTGCACTGGTGTGGTGTGTGTTTTGGGAGGTGTTCCCATTGGTTGTCACAGGGGTGGGTGACCAGCAGCCCCGCCACCAGCAAAGCTGGGCAAAGGGCACCGCCACGTGGAAAGGCCGTTCCCGCCCCCCCCGCCCCCGTCCCCCGAGCTCCTAGCACAGGTTGGAACGAGAGTGGAACCAGGTCCTGGTCCAAACACAGCAGACCCGGTGGTTATGAAGGGACAGGAGAGGCGGGCTCCGTCCACCGTTCCTCCTTCCCCTCAGGGCCACCTCCCTGCCAGGGACCGCTCCAGATCCCAACTGGGTCCCACCTTCGTCACAAGCCAGTGTCCCCTGACTACAAACGCAGAGCCACCCGTCGGGGCTGGTGCCCCTCTAGCTCCGAGGGACGCGAGGCTGGCGCAGCGCGTCCCTCCGCCCTCTCACGCGTCCTCCCTGGGCTCTGTTCCCGGAGAACGACAGAGGGACCGGCGAGCTAACCAAGCCCCTGTGCCCCACTCTCTGGGGTGGAGGGAAAAGCAGGCACCCAGATGGCAGACAGGGCCGCACACACAGACGCTGAGACACGAAGCTGTGAGGACACAGGAGAGGGTGGGGGACCCCTGGGACCCGGGGAAGTGGCCCTCCGCGGACGGGGCTCCGAGAGGTGTCAGGAGAGGACACCATGCACAGGAGCTAAACCCCCCTTTTGTCTGTCTCTGTGCCCCCCTCACCCCCCAACACATGCAAACTTCCTCTTGGCCTTCTGAGCTCCTTCTGCCTCACTGATGGCCGACAGTCACGAATGCAGACCAGGATGGGGCTGAGACTCCTGCCTTCCTCCGGACCCCCAGGGACCCCTCAGGTCTGGCCTTGGTGAAGACCACACGGTGTAGACACCAAGAGGGGCGTGGGGTCTGCAGCACCCCCCCCCCCCCCCCCCCCAGCACCCGGGCCTCCGTGCCCCAGCCTCCCGTCCTGCAGAGGGACGATTCTGTGAGGGTCCTCAGCAGTCATGGTGACCATGAGCTCGGTCACCCGCCCAGCCTTTGCTTCCCCCCTCCCCCACCTCACTCTGCCAGCTCCCCACTCCCGGTTCAGGACGCCACCCCCCCCCGGAGTATCAGCCCCCAGTCCTCGCCCCCGGCCGGCATTTGGGGAAGTCCCAGGCCGGAACAGAGGGCCGGTGAAACGAGCACCGGACGCTGGGCCTTCGGCCACGACACAAACGTGGCTGCATGAGGCGAGCGTTCCTGGCCGGCTCCGCTGAAGGCCAGCGGGCTCTGTGGCCGCGTAAGAAACTCCCAACCTAGAAAGCCAAGGAAGTACTTTGTTCCATCAATAAGATGCACTTACACTCAACTAAATCTGGAGAAAAGCAAAGGGTATTTATTTATACCGCCACTGACATTTTTACGTTAAAAATACACAAATTCCCTGTGGCTCCCGGCCAGGCTGGAGGCCCTCAGAGCTCCCGGCTCCCGCGGGGTTCCCGGTCCTCGGCTGGGCCTGGCACCCACGCGGCAGGAGCCCCACCGGCCTCCTGAGGGCACCCCAAGTCGCTGACACCGAGGGCTTCTGCTCGAATGTCACCTCCTCAACCCCTGACCTGTGTCGCTTCCCGAGGGCTGCCCTAACAAATTGCCACCCGCTCGGTGACTTGAACCACAAATTCATTCTCTCCAGTCTGGAGGTCAGAAATCTGAAGCCAGTTTCACGGGCCAAAGCCAAGGCCTGGCTCTAAGGGGAGAATCCATTCCCCTGGGAGCCCCGGCTGGTGGTCCCTCCCTCCGCCTTCAGAGCCCACCGCTCTAACCTCAGTCTCCCTCAGTCACCAGCTGGGCTTCTCCTCTGTAGTAAGATCTTCTTTTGAAGCGACATTTGTCACTGCATTACAGCTAGGGGCCCTCTGGGTGATCTGGGGCAATCTCTCCATCTCGAGATCCTTAAAGCAAACACACCTGCAGGGTCCTTTTTGCCCCTGAGAGCAACGGCTGCAGGCTGCAGGTCGCAGGCTCAGGAGGTGCGTGTCTCTGGGGCCCCTGGCAGCCTGCCGCACTCCGACCAAAACCAGCACGCCCCACACCCCTACCCCTCACCCCCCTCTGGCCTCCTGCGTCACTCTCGACATTTCCTGGTCTAGCGTTTGTTCACTTCCCTTCTTTTCTACCAGAATGAGTGTTCCCTGAAGGCAGGTGGCTTACCTGGACTACCTGGAACACAGCGGGCACCCAGGAAATTGCTACAGAACCCACTTGAGCAATCAGCGTGCTGGCTCTGCCAGGTGAGCCCGCGAGGTCCGGGCACAGACGCCCACCTGTCTCGCTCACTGCTGTCTCCCAGCCCCCAGTGAGGTGCTCCCTTAGCAGGGCCTGGCTCCTGAACACGAAGCAACGTCCCCGGTGCCTATGGCCGGTCTGCACGTCGGTCTGCACCCCACGTGGTCCCAGGCGCACCTGTGCCCCAAGCGCACGGCCATGTGCACCCCCCTTCGGTGCATCCCTCCCTCCTCAGGAACCCAAAGCGCCTCTTCCTGCTGCCAGCTGCCCGTCTCAGGGTTCTCCCCACTCTGGCCCTATCCCACCTCCAGCCTCCCCAGCACCCCCTGCCAAATTCCTTCACTCTGGACCAGTCAGGTGCCCACCCTCACCCTACACGCACACCCCACCCCTCCTGCAGGGAACACCTCCTCAGACCCTCCTTCAAGCCCCAGCCCCCACGCACCAGACTCCAGGTCTCAGTGACACCTTTCTAACGCCCCCTGGAGGACAGTGCTTCTGGGCAGGCCAGTGCAGATGACCTCAAGGCCCGCAGGTGACTCCGGCCCCCAGCTCCTTAGGGGTGAGTCCCTGATGAGTGCTCCCATTTTCCCAGTGCCTCCCAGCCCCTGGGTCTTGCATCAGAGCGACCAGGAGGTCAGGGCCTGCCTCGGGCACAGCGTGTTCTCGAGGGCAGGCTTCACCACGGCAGGGAGAGCAGCCAGCCCAGCGCCAGTGCGAAGACGTGTTCAGACACGGAAGCCGACAGACCCAGGGAAGCCACAGCTCTGCCCGCAAGAGCTGCCAGCCCACAGCGGCAGGTGATGGCCCTGCTCACCTGAGAGGGGCCCAGGCACCACAGAAACCCAAACCAAGGACCACACAGTACTGCTGGGGTAGGCGGTGCGGTGATGGTCTCCAGATGAAATCTGGGACAGCCAGTGAAATTTGAATTTCAGATACACACACTTTATCATCAGTGAGCGTGCGTCCCATGCAGTCAAACGTACCTGGGGTCTGGCAGTTGTATTTGCTGACCCTGGTGCCCTGAGGTGCCCGCCAGACTGTGCTGCTCGGAGGGGTTTCCCAAGACTTGCAGTCTCAAGGGGAGCGGTGGCAGATGGCCCGGGGAGGGGGCCCGGGATCAGGAGCTGAGTCCACCACGGGGCTCACGTCCACCCCTCTCCGAGTTCACTAACAAAGGGGTGCTCGCCACGAGGCTCCCTTCTCGTTGAAGAGCTTTTTAAAAAAGAAAATCTTTCCTGCTGGCTGTGAAAGGGGGTTGTTTCAATAATACTCTTTTTCCTTTCCAGCATAATTCTGCAGGAATTCACAAACAAAGCCTCAGCCCTCTGACAACAAAGATCGCCATGGAAACAGGTCACCTCCATCCCGAAACGGTGACTTCACCTCCCGTTCTGGCAGCCCGACTGCACGGCATTACCAGAAGAATCCCTGTGAAAACAAACCCAAACCCTAGGATCGGCAGGAAATGGAGCCGCTCTTTCTAATTTTAACTTTCTCCAGGAATGCACTCGCTCTCAGCGGCTGGGCACATTCTCCCCAGACCCCGCATTCCTTCCTCGCATTCCTTCCCCGGGGCCCAGCCAGCCACAAAATGCAGGTTTGGAGCTGCAGGCGGGAGGGCGGGGCCCAAGGTGCGAGGCTGACTCACAGGTCCTCCGAAGGGACTAGGAGACCAGACCGCGGCGTTTGAACAGGGAGGCGCTCCCAGACCGGAGGGCCGGCCGCACAGGGGCGGCTCCCCCTCAGGAAGGCAGCGTGGAATCATCTCGATAAGCAGGAGCCCATTTCCCAGGCACGACGCCAAGGGCGAGGGGGCCGCGGGCCAGGACCGGGAACACCTCAAAAACAAGCCTGCAGAGTACCCCCCGGGACAGGGTTCAGAACGCGCCTCACGGGACTTTTAAAGCCCACGTGGCCAGGAGACTGGGAGGCCGCGCACACGAAGCCCGTGGCCAAGAAAGGCTTCTTTTCCAGAAAATTCAAAGCATGACAATTCAATAAGAAAAATGGGCCAAAACCATGAAAAGAAAGCAGAAATTAGAAACCAGTCAGGTGCCAGCTCACATCCCTCAGACCAGACGTCCCCCGAGAACACAGCAGCGGGGGGTCTCGGCTCCTGCTCCATGGGAACCAGCAAGACAGAAAATCAAGAAGAAGAAGGTCACCCTCTTAACCGAGTCCTGGAAGTGGCCTCCCTCTGGTCTGGTGGCTTCTGTCTGTTAGAAGCAGGGGGCCCGGGCAGCCACTTCACAGCAGGAACCCCGCAGGGTGTGAGCACGGGGAGGGGGGATTCAGGGGCCACGGGAGAGCTGGCCCGCCCCACACTGAGGTGATAAACCTAAGAAATGGTGTCACACGTCTGTTGCTCCGGGGTGAAACCCTAAGTAAATACAGGGAAACGGCAGCCACACGATTCAAGGAGGGGCTTACCCGGGTGCTTCGTGCACGCCGGACGGAACACATGTTGGGGAGGCAGGTGAGAAGGACTTGGGGTGGGGCCGGGGCACCAGGAACTCCCAAGTCAAGGGTGAACTTCCACTTCTTGGCTGGGGTGGTGGCTGCGCAAGTCTAGAGGGGTGTTTGAGGTCTTTGTGATTTTTCTGTTCATTCTAAGTATTTTCAAGTATTATTCAAAGCTCAAGACTCATGGACCCCATGGCGGGGCTCTCTGGTACCCCATGGGATTATTGCGACCAGTGCCCTGCACATGGTGGGGCCTTGGAAAGCCCCCCGTCCCACCGTGCACTCGCCTCGCCCCTCAAAGAACAGAGCAGCTCTGACCTCGAAGTGCGGCCCCACCTAGAAACCCTTCTCTGGCTCCCGGCAGAACCAAACTCCCAGGCCTCGGGCTCCTACCTGGCAGCCCTTGCTCCGGAGTCACACTCCGGCTCCTCCCAGGCTGGATCCGGCTCCCAGAAATGGCCCCACCCCTTGCCCGCTCCCTTCCCGGTAATTAGGGTGTGGGCGGTGGGCTGGGCAGGCCTCCGCCTCTCCCCATCAGCCCTGCGCTGCCCCCCCCAAGACCTCGAACCACCCCATGGTGGGCGATTTGCCCCTCTCAAGGCATCTGAAAACAAGAGCCACCAGCGGCTGGAGGTTGGGAGCCACCCAGGCCACATCCTGTTTGGCTGCGGCATCGATTCAGTCATGCCAATATTGCGGAACAAAAGAACTTTCTGCACGGGCTTAAGGGAGAGACGCCTGCCACAGGGAAGGAGTCCAACCAGAGCTCCCTGCACCGCCCGGGGGCACAAATGGCCCGGGTGCAGGTCTGGGCAGCCTTGGGGCTACGGGGCCCATGGCGGGTTGGTGCCCGGGACCCTGCATTTTGCACCCCCCCGACACCCCAATGTCTCAGGCTCTCCAACGCTTGATGAACGAATGAGTGAGTGAACAAGTTTTGTGAGGGGAAGTGAGGACACACGCGACGTCCACAGCCCAGGAGGGACGTGGACAAGCGCCAACCCCCGTGTGGCCCCAGGGCCATGGCAGCCCCCCGTGCTCTGCACCACGGTCTTAAAAGGAATGAAGCTCCCCTGGAAATCTAGCACCTGCCTTTTCTAGAAAAGCCCTGCGCACAGCGCACAGCTGGTTCCTCCGGGAGGCGGAGGAAGGGACCAGAAATGCGTTTCTCGCACGCGCCTGCAGCGCCTCGCAGGGAACGCTGTGGGTTCCAACCGAAAGGTGCTGCGGGTCTCACTCGGGGACCAGGTCGGAAGGCCCAGGCTTGGGAAGGGGAGAGGCGAGGTGAAGGACCTTCTGGAAAGCCCCGACTGCAGGGAAGGGGCTCGTGAGTGATTCCAGGGGGCGTCTGGACACCAAAGCGGCCATCTGGCCCCCTGCCACATCACAGGAGAAGGGCGACACTGGACGCTCACGGCCTCTGGCGCTCGCCCGGCACAGGGGGTGCCGTGAACTCTGGTCTGAAGGGTGAGCACCAACCTGGGAAATGCGACCTGTCCCGCCCGCAGGTGTGGGGCTTACGGGCAGCCTCCGGACGGCCTGGGGTCAGGAGCCTGGCTCCCACCCTGACCTGCCTGCTCGTCTCCAGAAGGGTGGCAGCGGTGGGGCGTGGATAGTTCACACTTAGCACACGCAGCAGCTCCAGGGCCAGTCCCGACGCGGGCGGACGCAGACCACCGAGGACCCTCCTCCCCCGGCACCGCCGCTCCCCCCACCGGTTCTCTTGCCCCTTTCCGGCTGACTCTCGCCCCTTTACTCACAGGCTTATCTCCCGATTTACCCGCCTGGTGAAACCTCAGACCCAGACCCCCAGGCACAGAGCAGGGGTCCCATCTCCTGGAGGCCACCCCTCCGCCAGCCCAGGGGCTGATCAGCAGCCCCCTCCTCCAGACTTACTGGGTCTGAACTGGCCTTCTAACGAGACCCCGGGGAACACCCCTGCACACAGATCTGAAGACGGGTCTGTCTGCTCCCCAGAGCTGGGTCCGGTGAGAACCCTGCTCTCCGCAGATCACCGACCGGAGCGCAGAGCCCGGAGCTGTGTGCGTGGGTGCACTGTGAGACTCGCCCGGGGCCGCCAAGTGCCGGTGCTGGCTGCCTGGCTGCCGCAAGCAGGGGACAGCGAAAAGGGCAGACAACTCAGGGTGGCCACGTCCACGCCGCACTTGCTTTATTCAGCCATCCTCGGGGGAGATGGTCTCACCTGCTTCCCACGCACCAAACCCCGACCCCAAGTGCCTAACAGGACAGGCAGGGCCCTGGGCCACCACCAGGAACACCTCTCCCCACCCCCAACCCAAGCCCAACTCCCCGGCCTCAGCCTTGCAGAGCAGCTTATCAACGGGCCCATTGTCCCTGCCACTCTGTTCCCGTTCTCAAGTTCACCTGGCAAAGAGACGATCATGTTTGCGTTTAGAAACCAGCTCCCTCGCTGGCCGGGAGAGCAGCTCACCTCTGAGCGCTGGGTCCGGCCAGAACAAAGCAGGCGCTGTGGGCAGGAGACAGGCCCCGGCCTGACCCGGAGGCGCTGGGCCCCCGGCGCTGGGCTTTGAGGAACTGGGCGGCTGCAGTCTGGGGCGAGGAGGGCCCGGGCCTCTCCCTGGCAGGGGGCACCGGATGCAGACCCCAGCCGGGGTTGCCGCGTGAGCAGGTGTGGGTGCAGAGGGCAGGGGCCTGAACCCCCTGCCACCCACCCACCCACCCACGCACTCCCTGGCCATCCCCAAGTGCTTTCCTAACACACTCTTCCTTTCAGAACAGACTTAGATCCCTAGAAAAGCTGTGTGAAAAAGGCCCGTTGCACGTATGAGACATTTTACACAATCCTAATGGCAATCGCGGAACAAAAATCCAGAGCTGAGACATAGAACAAAGGGAGGAAACAGAAAAAACGCATGAAAGCTGCGAAGAGAACACAGTGGGTCCCCAGCCCCGCTCCCCTCACTGCCAACATCGCACAGTAGGAGAGCGCGTCCGTCTGATGATGAATGCGGCCGGCACGTTGTCCCTGCCGCTAACTGATGTCCATTCTTCACCCACACGGCCCCAGCCTCCCTCCTGGGACGCCGAGTGACACGCAGCCCCGTGTCCCGAGGCTCCTCGCGGCCGTGACGGGTGACGGTTTCTCAGACGCTCCGGCACTGAGACGACCTCGGTGGTCTCGGCCAGGGCTGGCCAGGGCTTCGGCGAGTGCCCCTCCGTGGGGGTGTGCCTGACGTTTCAATCACGGCCAATGCGGGGTCACGGGTTCCGGGGAGGAGGCCACAGAGGGGACGTGCCCTGCTCCTCGCTTCCTATCAAGGGCACGCACTGTCAACACGGCTTGGCTGCTGATGCTGACCTTGCCCCCCGCCCCCAGCGTCTGTAAAGCCCCTTCTGCAGGCCCCACCCTCCCTCTCTGCTGAAAGATTTCCCCGAGTCCACTGCCAGCCAGGGGGTGTGCACACAAGCTCTTCTATTTTCAACAAAACAAGCAAAGCAAAGCGCCCGGCACAGGTCCGGGGAACAGGGCCCGGCTTAGCTGCGGCAGCTCAGAGCGAACGGGAGGGCTGCCTCTCGGCCATAGACTCCCACTTCCAGTCAGTTCCCCCACAAGGACTGAAGCCAGAGGCACGGGACCACAGCTGACTGGTTAACACGGTGCGGGGTGGCGGGGGGAGGGGCTGGGTAAGTGAGACGGGTGACAGATACCCTGGCCTGGGTTTCTACCAAGGCAGCTTCTAGGGGGGCCCAGACACCAGCAGCCCTGCTCAGGCCCTCGGCACGTACCTGGCCAGGTGGCCTGGCGCTGGATGAAGGTGGCCACCCTGCAGGGATGGATGAGTTGCCTGGTGGAGTCCCTTAAGTCTGTGGTGTCCTTCCCAGGGGTCATCAGATGATGGCCTTTGACCTGGGGGGGCTCAGGTACACAGAGAAGACCCACAGGTCGCAGGCACCACCCTCAGCCGAGTGCCCTGTGCTCCGGAGCCGCCACCCTTCGGAGAGCTCAGCGTCTGTGGGGGGCCTGAACACACCGGGCGGCGGGCACCTGAGGATGCGGGTGGGGGGTAGAAGAAACACCTCCTCTTCCAAGTTCCTCCTTTTGGGGAGAGAAGCGGGTGCTAGGATGGCATGTTCCAGGTCAGACCACTCCGTTCGATCTTTGACTTCAAGGCTTGGGTGAAGTGCTCGGTGCCTCGGTTTCCCCACATGCTAAACGAAGAGATGCACAGTGCCCACCTCCCCAGCAGGGTTCTAGAACAAGGCATGAGCTCCCCGGGCAGTGGCAGACGAAAGCTCTTGTCACCCCACGGAATGCAGGCCTCGGCAGGTGCCCGAGCGCCCCCCCCCCGGAAGCTGTCCTACCCCCACAGGGAGAGGGCGGCAGCGTGGGCACGCTCAGCACCACCTCGCACCCGCTGATCGCCCGCTGCCCTGGGGGGCTGCTGTCACCGCCCCCATCACTCGGAGGCCCGAGGGCTTCCATCTTGGGACAACGAACTACTCAGCCCAAACCGAAGGCCTTGTCTGGTGTGGGGCTCCCGGCGCAGAGCTGCCGCCGCCACAGGACCAAGGGCTCAGGCCCCCAGCCCACACCAGCCACCCCCCTTCGAGTCCCCAAGCCCCACAAAGTCCCAGGCAGCCGGTTGCCGGGCCCGGCTCGGAGGCGCCCAGGGACAGTGCTGAGAGAGGTGTGCTTGCTCGGCCCATGTCACACCCTGTCGTCAGGGTAAGTTTTATGACTACCCTCATTACAAATTGCCACGTGTCTCGGTGGACCCCGCACCTCCCAGGGTGGGCGCACTGACTGGCTCCGAGCCCCCTGACTCCTCCCTGTCCTCCCACCCGTGGGAGAACAGCGCCCGGCACCCGCTGTGAGTGGCCGGGAGCTGTGGGGAGGGGAGGAGAGGGGAGCAGTGGGGCCGTGCGTGGCGATGAACCCCTTGCTGCCTCTCCACGCAGGGCCAGCCCATCACTAACACAGAAGCCTCGGGGCCGAGTGGAGCTGAAGGTTCCAGAAGCTGCTGGGCTCCAAGGGGGCCCAGCGCAGCCCGAGTTCTAACTCAGGACCTCACTGTGAACTGCAAGCTGAGTATTCCCATCCCACCAGCTCCACCCAACGCAACCTTCTCGGGGCAGCAGAGCGGGGTCAGGTTCAAGACCATCGCAAATCCTGAAGTGACCGTTTTCCCACGGCTGAGACAGGGAAGAACCTTCCTGCTCGAAGGTTCAGGCAAACCTGCCGAAACAGACCCAGCGACACACCTGTCGGTGGGCTCACCGCCGTGTGAGCAGTGCCACCTGCAGCCCCCAAACCAGGCTTCCGAGAGGGGGCGGGGCCCCAGGGCAGCCGTAGCCGGAGGGTCGCAGGGGAAGGCACTCACTGGCTGCCCCCCAGGGTCTGCACGGGCATGCCCTCCCCGCACGCCGGACAGCTTCCACCCTGGTGCCGCCCCCTCCCGCTCCTCGGCCAGACTCGGGGCTGCAGGGACGCCGTCGCCATTGCGGGGTGCCCGCTGAAACCCCCTCTTGGAAGGCAGGACCGGGAGTGCCCAGGAGTGACGAACGACACTGACCTCAGGCCTCCGTCACCGTCAACACAGGGGTCGTGACGCAGCGATGCAAACAACCCCAGGAAGACACAGGTGACATTGTGCGGCCTGCCCCCAGGGCGGCCACAGGAGGGGTGCGAAGGACCCCATTTCTGAGAGGACGGCCACGTGCCTAATCTCCCAGAGGCTGTCGGAGGGGTTTTAATTTCCTCCACAGGGTCTATTTTCTAAATCTACGACAAGCATGCAGGGCTCGAAAACCAACAGCAAACATACTCGGTGGCCAATCTGCAGTCGCTGGGTGGGTGGCTCTTCTGAGATTTCCCATCTGCGGGGCGACCAGCGTGTTTTATCCGAGGTTTTCATGATGGCGACTTGAACTACAGGGGCCCTTTGGACGGTTTGCGGGGGTGGGGGGGGAGGCGGCTTTCTGGGAGCAATGCCAGGGGAGGCTCGCTCCCCGTTTCACGGAAGGAAATCCTTCCACACGGTCTGCTCAGAAACAAGCTCTGCAAGCTCACGGGAAACGGGAGGAGCCCGCGCTATCGAAAACAATTCAGCTGGGCTTTCCTTTTCACCACAAGCAGCTTTGGTGCCAACAAAGTCAAGAAAAAGGACGGCCGAAAACACTTATCTGAGCACATACATGCCCTGGACAAAGGGCGGGCCAGCCGACAAGTGGGTGAGAAGGTGCCCAGCCGCACTCATCACTAGGGAATGCACGTCAGAACAACACAGCCTCCCCCCACTCAGCCCCGAGGATGAGGACGGTCAAAGCCAGAAAAGAAAGCCCTGGCTGATGTGGCTCAGTGGATTGAGCATGGGCTGCGAACCAAAGGGTCGCCGGTTCGATTCCCAGTCAGGGCCCATGCCTGGGTTTCGGGCTGGGTCCCCAGTGACGGGCAGGCGAGAGGCAACCACACATCGATGTTTCTCTCCCTCTCTTTCCCTTCCCCTCTCTAAAAATAAATAAATAAAATCTTAAAAAAAAAAAAAAAGACCAAAACAGCAAAGAACGCATGTTGGCGAGATTGGAGAACCCGGAGCCGCGTGCACTGCTGGGGAGCGTCAAATGATACGGCCACTGCGGTAAGCCGTATGGAGGTTCCGAAAGTGAAAATGAAAACGGAATTATCATACGATGCCGCAACCCCCCTTCCGGGGTGCACATCCCAAAGAACTGAAAACAGGGTCTCGAAGAGATAGTTGCCCGCCTGTGTTCACGCCTGCGCGCTTCACAACAGCCCGGAGGTCCCTGCTCTATGTTCCTTTTAACCACAATTAAAAATAAATAAGTAAAACTTCTTAAAAGGAGGGAGGCCCTAAACATCAACCTATCCTGTGCTCTTCACGCGGTTTCCGAAGACGATGGTGTCTGGTGACACCCACAGCGGTACACACCTAACTCCCTGCAGGTCAGCCCTCGAGCCCCACCAGACAGTGTGAAGCAGTTTAAAATCGAATGGCCCTGACCCACGTGGCCCAGTGGGTTGGGTGTCACTCTACAAGTGGAAGGTCGCGGGTTCGATTCCCGGTCAGTGCACCCAGGGCTTGGGTTGCAGGTTCGGTCCCCACCCCGACTCCCTGACTCCTGGTAACCTCAATTCGGCTTTCTGTTTCTGTGACTTCGACTATTCTAGGTAGCTCGTAAATGCAGGGTCATGCCGTACTTGTCTTTTCGTGACGGCTCTCTTTCACTGAGCACGACATCCTCGGCGTCCGTCCCCACCGCAGGCTGCTGGGCTCCCTTCCTCTCCAGGCTGCGCTTGCTTCCCTCGCCCGTGGAGGCCACGCTTCTCCGTCTGTCCAGGGCGTTTGCCTGGGCCTCTTCCTCTCTTTCCCTCTCTCCAAACTTAAACTCACGAAATTTAGAAAGTGTTTGAAAAACCACACGATCCCCTGTGCAGCTGCTTGGAGAGACAAGAAGGGACCCCGATCCGAAAGCCAGAGATTTCCAACCGTTCTCATCTCAGGGCATGTACACTCATTACTAAATTTCTCCGGCACACCAAAAGATATATATTTTGGCTATCTGAAAAAAACAGGTATAACTTGCACTGATTTATAAAACAACACATAATAGTAACTACCTCCCCTTTTTGCTCCAAGGTGACTTTCTAAAGTACCTGGTGCATGTACTTGTGTACGAGGGTTTCTGGGACCAAGAGTTAACCAATCAGATGCAACCTTATTACGCAGCGTGATGTGAGAGATGGCTCTATCATGTAACCTATATATTTACGGTTCACGACGGGGCACTCACACCCAATGGCCGTTGTCATTTTTTTACTTGACAATCAAAGGGAACAGAGGGCAGTGCCCCGGAATAGTCAGGCAGCGCATGTTTTAAACGTCCCCGTGGCGCACGGGTGGAACGTCGCTGCCCAGAGCCGAGAGAACAGAGAAGGAACGGCGGGGACCTGAGCGGCACCTGCAGAAGAAGCGCCCCACCGGCCGAGGGGCTCAGCCCCGGGAGTCGAGGCGGAGAAGCCACGTCCAGGCCGGCTTCCGCAGAGAGCAGCGTCGAGCCTGGAGACGCCGCCCGCTCCAGCCGGGCGGAGCGACCCACTTGCCACCTTCCAGGTGCCTGTTTGGAATGGCCACAGACGCACGCGTTACCCTTAGCACTAACAGATGGGAGCACACCAAACATTTAGAAAAACCACCTTCTCGGCAACGACACCATTCAAGACACGATGCCAACACAGTCCCTCTGGGCTGGGGCTGGGGTTCTCACTCTGGCTGGGCAGAGCCACCTGGGGTGCTTCGAAAACCAGGGATGCCGGGGGCCCCAGTCCCAGGCCTACCGACTCTCTCGGGGTGCAACCTGAGCAGCGCCTGTAAGCAACCCTCACTGTGACTCCGATGCAGGGGGACGGGAGGAGGGCGCGGAGAAGCCCTTTAAGCTCAGGAGTAACGTGCCGTAGGGAGGGAGGCCACCCGGCCAGGCCCCAGCACCACCGCTTACACCTGGGCTCCACGCAGCTGGAGGTGGCACAGGCAGGCAGGAGGCCCCGGGGGAAGGCCCAGGGGCACAGGTCACTGGAGGACACTGGCCTCTTAGGGTTGGGCCTGGAGGACACGGGAAGGGGCAAGCCAGAGAGAAAATGCTCACGGTCCAAGCTGCCAGGCCGGAAAGAGGGACCCCCTCTGGGAAACCAGGGGGTGGGGGGTGGCATGGAGTCTGCAGGCCAGGAAGAAACACAATCGGACGGTGCCCTCAGTTCTCGGTAAAGCTCACACTTCCCCGCCAGAATGTTCGCATCTGTGTGACACCAGGACTCTTTGCCATCAATGAAACGGACCTCCACTTCGAAGTTGCGGAGTGTCCCTATTGTTAAAAGGAAGCTGAGGGGGGCACAGGCACAGACCCCCCAGCGCAGGGCGTGCGATTGGCCTGGAAGTCAACAGAGAGGCCGGCGCCTGAAACGCACGTTGCCGGGACGGCGCGGGGAGCTTCTCTGCCGTGTGGCGGATCCGAGAAATGCTCCCGAGTGACACCGCCAGTGAAACGTCCGGTGTCGTGTCCCCTTCCTTGACGTCAACAGTCCCGCTGTCGCGGTCCGCGCACCCACGGGCGCAGTGCCGGCACACCGAGGTGAGGGTGGACGCCCCTCCACGACGGTCCAGGCACGAGCACCCCCCGCGCTCCCTCCCCGGTACTTCCCTCACTCGCCCGCCACGTCCGTGGGCCCCCGCACCATCCTCTGACTTCAGCTCCATCATGGGTGAGATGTGGACAGTGGCACTGAGCCCCCGGGTTTCCACGGCGGTCACATAAGTCGGGGACCGGGGGGAGTGCCCGCCTGCAGGTGCTTTATAAATACTGGCTACCGTTTCTCCCCAAACACTTAAAATTTAGTCTGTTTTGTTACAGACAACAGAGGGGGCTGGGGTGAGGGGACAGGAGACCACGCCCCAAACGTCCCCTGCCAACTTCCACACCCAAACCACAGCGCTGTTTCCGAGGCCCCTGTTTGCAATTCCCAGCAGTAAAACCCGAGGCAAAGGGCGGCCGCTCACAGCCTGACACATTCAAAGCCACGCACACATGCATGTCATCCCGCGGAGCCTAATTTGCCACCATGGACCGTAAATCGGCAGGCTGTCCTGACCGCCTCCACACCTGTCCCTGCAGCCTCCACCCACCCACCCACCCCAAGGGACCCCTGCTATTCGCTCCATTGTCCTGCTCGCCCATCAGCCTGCCTCTTCCCAGAATCCTCATCTGACTCCCAAGTTAGCAAGCGATTTCTTGACAGTGTCACGCACGACAAAACAGCGGAGTTGATGACATCACCCTCCAGCTCTCGGTCACGTCCCTTTCACCTTGAGCGGTGGTTTACTCTGAGCGCGCTGAGGACAGCTGGGTGTCCCACTGGAGCGGAAGGTCGTCCTGAAGTGTCCCCAGAAGCAGACCTGGGAGTCGCCGGGCTCCCGTGGATGACACACAGCCACCCGCCGGCCCAGCCAGCGCCGCTGCGGCCTCGCGGCAGCTTGTGTGGGGCCAGGACGGGGCTGTCAGGAGGGTGCCACCCGCCAGTGGGGGAGTTTCGGCACCTGACAAGGGACGCCGGGACTCATCCAGCCCGGTGCCCCGGGCGCTGTGGCCTGGGCGGCAGCCTCAAAGACTGTCAGGGGCCCATCTCACCGGGTCCCTCCGATGCCGTTTCCCTGGGAATCTCCGCGTCTTCCTACACGTTTCCCTTTCAGAAATATAAAAATGCTGTGCCTCCCTTAACAACTCACCGGAAGCTTCGTTTCTGAAGCTTCATTTTTTAAATAAAGGTAACTCTTAAAACTGTACGGAGGGGTCATTTGATCGGAAGGTCTCACAGTAGCCCACGAGGGAGAGGCGCCGCTGTGGGTGGCCGAGTGGGGTCCCGGGAGCCTGTGAGGACGGGAACGCACATGAAGCTTGGTGTGCCGGGTCCCCTCCCCAATCCTGCGGGCCCCTCAGTGCCCTGAGACAGCGCTCAGAGCTGACCGCACCCCCACGGCCTGTCCAACCAGCCACCAGCTCCCCCGTCGCCCTCAGGTGCTCCCAGAGAGCGGTCACCTCTTGCGGTTCCCTGCACTTACCCAATCGCTCGCCATCCCCAAGACCCCTGCCTGCACCCACCCAGTTCCTTCACATCCCCTGCTTGGTGGGGCTGCTTGGGGGAGACTGTCCTGCCACCCCCGAATCACGCCCTGTGACCCCTGACCTCCGAAGTCAGGGCGGGGGCATCTCTGGTGGTTTCTCCACCCCCCCACCTGGCACACCACGGCTCAGGGAGGGTGATGAAATGCAGGAGCTCAGGTCACACAGGAGCTGATCAGAAGGAGGGGAAGATGGCCAGGACAGTGTCCCCGAGAGTTACCCAAGGGCTCAGTATCAGGCCCGGTGTAGGGGCTCCAGCCCCCCAAACTCCGTGCCCCCTGGAATAAATCAGAGTGAGTTTAACCAGAGTGAGCAAGCAGAGCCCCTGGCTTCCCGGCAGCCCCCAGTACCTGGCCTCAGGTCCCGGTCGGGGGATGATGACTCAGGACACGTCGGGTGCCAAGACCAGAGGCAGTGGCCAGGCCCCCCTGCAGAACCACGCTCAGAAGACAGGCCAAAGTCTGCTGCCACGACTCAGCTTTCCTCTCCTGCCAGGAGGAGGCCCTGGCACGCCAGCCCGCCGGAGAAACAGCAATCACAGCCTCATCGTCAGGGGACGGCGCAGGGCACTTTCCTCTTCACGAGCCTGGACCTTCCGAAAGTCCAGCCTGTGCCGCTGCCCTCTGCCGAATCGGCCCGCCGTCCTTCCATCCTTCCTGTCACAGCCGATCGCGACGACATGACCCTGGGAAGTCTGCAGCGGCCATTTCTGAAGCCGAACACGTGGAAATCACTCCTGCCTTCCCAGGAGGCCGTGGGCCCTGCAGACCCCCCCAGGAGAACTGGTTCTCATGTTCAAAAACACACAGGCTCCCCCATATCTTACTGTTCCTGAAATGGGAGTGTCTGTGTGCACCCTAAAATTGAGGGGTACACTTCCAAGCCCACCCAAAAGCTCACAGGGCGAGGCATGTTAGGATTTGGACACTCAGAAAAGTCCCCCAGAAGGGGAGCCAGCAACTCGACGACTAATGGACAAATTCACCAAATTTTTATTCAAGAGATGAAAAAGCTGCCCCCCTGTGTCTCCCTTTAGGGGTGCTTTCCTGAGTAGCGAGTACACATTGACCCAGCAATTCACAGAATTAGTTCTGTGTAGATTTTCAGCACAATGAAAGCAAAAAAAAAAAAAAATCATTCCAAGGACAAACTCATAGACGTGTTAAGATAATCTCAAGACGGTCACTGCGTCCCTGTTCCTAACACCCCGGCAACAGGACACCATGGCCTAGGAACAAGGATGTGTTGAATAAGGAGGGCGCACCCCCCCCACACACACATCTGACCCGAATCTGCGTCCGGCCCTCTGAAAACGTGTCCGCAACAGCCTGACATGGAAGGCTCAGGACTCACTGGGCAAAGGCTGAATAAGAATTACTACCAGCCAGGGCAGGTCCTCAGTTCACTGCCATCCCCACCGTCCCTGGAAAGTCTAGATTTACTTGTCCGAAAGCTGGAGGGGTTATCCTGGGTGGCGGAGTTTCGCTGATGGGAAAGTTTCCTTCTTTCGCATTTTCTAAAATGTTTCTAAAATGAACATTATTTGAATAATTTAAAAAAAATTCCTTAACTGGACAGGGTTTAAAGAAAAAATAGTCCTAAGAAACTAGTCCCCAAACGTTTGCTAGATATTTAGGAAGTGCTTGGATTGAATGCAGGATGCGTCTCCCGCCCTCTGCACCCCCCAAGGAGTCGGGGCCGGTCAGGCAGGCCCCCTGCAATCGGAGCCTCCAGCAAGGAGCTGCCAGCCCCCCACGCTACCAGGCAGAGCCCCACTCCAGCCCAGGTCTGGGGTGGGGTACACCCTGCTGCTCCCACACCTCTCTGGCTCCCAGGGCTTTGAGAAACGGGTTCGGTCTGGGGCCCTGAACCCCATGTGGCGCATCACCTGCTAGCGTGCACGGCACACTTTCTGAAGGCCGGGCGGAACACCGAAACACGTGCAAGTGCTGCACGCGCGCTTGATTCAGACGGTGCAGTGTGAAAAAGAGAAATCTGTGTGCATTCAGCACTGAAGGGTAACCTCCAGCGTGCGCTCGGGACGGAGGGGCCCCGGAGACGCAGGGCTCCTGCCCTGGCAGCGGGTGCTATGGTGGGTCCCTGTCTCCACAGGTCCGTCCCCCGCCCGCCCCGGCGGCAAGTGGCACCATCACCATGGGCAGATCAGAAAGCCGAGGCTGGAGGAACTCCAAAAACTTGCCCAAGGTCAAAACTGAAAGGGAACGGAAGCCAAAAGATTAGAACACAGACAGGTGGATGGGGTTGAGAAACCCAGATGTCACTGGAAATAAGACAGGTCCTAAGGATGGGCCACTGGAGACCCCGCTAAGAAAAGGAACTTCCCAGAGTCCAGCCGTGAAAACTTGGTTCCAGCCGTCGCTGCTCCCTGGCAATGGCCTGGATACGCGACACAGTGTTGGACTAACACGAGAAATGATGAGTCACTTCATTCTTAATAAAGATTTTCCTTGAATCAGATGTGATGACTTGCAGTTATGCACGCTGGGCTGTTTCGTATCTGACTGACCGAAAGGAGAGTCACTTACAGGAAACTTGGGCGCAGTGACACAGACAGAAAACCCAGCGAGCAGGCGGCACCAAGGAAACTCCTGGTCAAAGGGGATACAAGTTTCCAGGGGTGTGTGGGTCCCCAAAGAGCAACCGTACGGGAGAGATGAGCATCTATGTAAATGTCAAATTACCTGCACTGTGGATTTCTCAGGCTCTTAAAATACTTAAGAATAAAACATGTGAGCGAGAAGGCAATCCCCGGTCCCACCTGGAGAACATGAGCTCGTGGCGGCCGCAGCCCTGACCACGGAGCCCAGAAGCTTCTACAGTAACCGGATCCCCTGCCTGTCTCTGTGAACGTATACTAACTGAACAGTCCCGAGATCATGGGTGGTGCTAATAAAATATAAGGGAAAAAAACACTTAGTAGGCTCCAGGGAATTCATTTTTGATGTCCAGCAAGTGACAGATCTGCTGCCATGTCACCCAGAGTCCTGAAATGTGACCAAAATTCGAAACACCAGCACCGTCAGGGTGAGCTTTCGGTGGCTGCCGACCAGCTGACCGGCGGGGAGCGGACGGGGGGGAGGGGCTTCCCTCCCGTCCACCCTGAAACACTGATTTCCGAAACCTCAAGGGAAACGGAGAGAAACAAAAACTCAGCTTTGCAGGGCGTGTCTGAGGCGGGGCTCACAGGGAGGGGACGGCGAGGGGGCAAGCGAGAGGGGACCGCAGCAGATTATGGTCTGCACCCCCTACCCAGCCGCACCGTCGACAGACCTGCTCCGGTCCCAGGCCCCGGGCCCGACAGGGTCACTTGACAGAAGTGACCTTCGGGACCACATCATGTCCAGGGATTAGTTCCAGGTCGATCTGAACACAGGCCCCTCCTCCTGCATTTGTGCCCGGGTCGCAGGCCGCCATCTGACGCCACAGGGTTTTAAGAGGTTTCCATGCACGTGCGTTGTTAGATATGCCACCTACCTCTTTGTGTCCTGAAGCCGTTAAGAACTCAGAGCCTCTCAGAAAGGGCAACCATGTAAACGGGTGCCACTGCTGGGGACGCCCAGCTGAATGCAGCAGTAAACTGAGCAGAACAGGGCTGGACCCCAGGGCGGCTCCCAGCCAGCTGATCACGCCCCTGGGCCGGGAATTACGTCAGCCACGCATTGTGAGTCTTACTTAACGTGTTAGGAGGTCTAGGAAGAGAGCAGCGGCCTTGTGGCTGGGTGGTCCTGGGGGAACCGCCACCCTCCGTGGCCACCTTGGCCGGCGTCCCCTCACCTGTCAACGCCTTCGTTGGTGAGACCTGCTGTCTGCATGCACTGAGCAAGGGACAGCCGTGGCGAATGAAATGCAGCCCTGTGCCCACTGGTGCCCCCGGGGGGACAGCAGGCAGGGAAGGAAAGAAGCAGTGGTCAGCTCCTGACCTGGGGCTCTCGGGAAAGGTCTCCCAGGAAAGGTTACCATAGGGAACTGGGTCTGAGGGACACAGGAGGCCCCCCACAGCCAGCCTCCCCCACCAAGGCCACATCTGGGGAAGCCTTCATGTGCCAGTCCCTCCCGATGGCAGCCATTCACACCCTTCTCTGGGGTCACCCACCACTCAAGGGTCCCTCCCTCAATCCCTGCTGTCTACTCCCTGTCACGCCCACCAGGCCTCCCCAGCCCCAACGTCCCAACCCAGGGCCCCTCCTGTCTTGACACCCTCAAATGACAATCATATTTCATCACTAATATTCTTCTCCGTGGCCTATGCTCTGTGTTCCCTATTTTGTTCTAGAAGCTTCCCACAACCACAATCACAAGACTGTGGTCCCCGGTGTCTGACCAGGTCTGTCTGTGGGGGACTTCCACCCCCAACCTTCTCCTCCTGGGCCTCAGGGACACACCTCCAGCAGCTTCCTTCCCCACCCCTGGGCCTCCTGCCCCACCTGCGGGGGCTGACCCAGACCGGGCTCCCGGGCCCTGCTGTCCACAATCAAATCTCCACTCGGTGCTCCCATGCTCATGGGGTCAACTCTAAGGGGTGAGCCCTGGGTGCACCCTTCCTCCATCAGCCCTTGCGGGCAGCCAGGCCTGTGCATAACACTTCCGTAAAGCCCGCACCCTGGGGGCCCGGTTTGCCTCTCCCCAGTCCCAGATCTGCTAACAAGACCGGCTCACCGAATGCTCTCCTGTTTTAAAGGAACGTTACTGCTAATTATGCTACAGAAAAAAAGTAATCGGCTTACGCGTGCCACCGAGCTCAAGGGCTCTTACACAAAGTCCTCAGCTGTCAAGTTCCCCCCTTCTTCGCTTGGGGGTCTCGGGAAGCTCCTCTAGACACCGGCTCTCTGCTTTAGCGCCCAAGATCAGCCCAGCCCACCCAAGGCCATCCCCTCGCTCCATCCAGGCCCCTTCCCCGTGCCAGACCGGCAGATGCAACCGAGGCAGAACAGGTACGTGCCCGGCACCGTGGAGGGAAAAGGCCGCTGGAGCGAGACGGACAGCTGGCACCTGGGAAGATGGGGCCCCGCCCGCCCAGCCCTCGCTCAGAGCCTTCTGCTGGAAACCCTTCCGGGCCCCACGGGGGAAGGTACAGCTTCTGGGCGTCAAATGCAGGGTCCGCCGTGCCTGGCCCCAAACTGCCTCCTGTGGACGAGAGGAGCTCTGTCATGAATCTGGCCAGAGTGTCACCTCACAGGTGCTCTGTCCTTACGTAAATTCCTAACTGGGCAGGTCAGGGGGGTCGTCACTAACCGGCCCCGGCCCGCTCACGGCCGGGAGTTACACGCCAGGCCCACGGAAAGGCTGACCTTTGTCTCGGGCAAGCCCTGGCCCTGGTTTCCGGGCATCTAGGTTGACACGCTGTCGACCGGTGGTCATGGGCGCCAGTTCACCGCCAACGGGAACCCGCGATTCGGGGTGCGGTGAAGAGGGAAACTTATAATACAGCCTCGGTCCCACTGGTGGACACAGGGCTCCAGGAAACCTCCGAGGGCCGTTCAGAGGGAGGTTTGTGTGAGGGCCCCTGTGCAGAAGTGGCCGCTTTTTCAGACATGAGCCTGGTGAGCACCCCCTGGAGGGGCTAAGAAGCCCTCCTTAGCAGGGGTCTCCCCCACCTGCCCCGCCTTCAGGGTTCACAACACCTCTGAAATGCCGCTCCTTCAGGCCCCTGGAAGAACGACCCCCTCCAGAGAGCACGTCCTCCGCTGACCGGCGGGGAGTCCAGGCCCCACCCTGCTGCCGCCCACAGGCTCCGTGGGCGCCTCCTCACATTCCCTCCCGGATTCCAAGTGTGCCAAAGAAACCGCAAACGTCTCCCGCAGAGCACTGAGATCTCGGTCCCTGGCAACGCCATATTGCTTTGGCTCCAATAAACTCGCAAAAAGGTTCCACGGTTTGGACATGTCTTACATTGGCACTTTCCAAATTTCCTCTTCCACACGCTTGCCTACACTGGTGACATTCCACCCCGGGGGGACATGGTGATTCCACCCCGGGGGGCTTTTAACTGCGACAGCTGAGCCCCTCCCTCAGAATTCTGATTCAACAGGAGAAGGGGGCGGCAAAGATTTTCACAAAAAATTGTTTAAGCTCCAAGGTAATTTTAATGTGTGGTCGGTCCGAGTTTTGAAGCACTGTATGTGTTCTGGGCCAGTGCAGGCAAGCAAATGACACCCAAATCCTCTCCCCTCCCTCACAGCTAGGCAGACAGGGTCCGAGAGAAGCCAGCCAACCATTGCATCCATTCAGGAGGAGGCTGGGCAGGTGGGCTCTCTGCAAGAAAGGTAAGCCCCAAGTGGCTCTCGCTGGCTCCCACAGATCGTTACATAGTAACACGCAGCTCTGACGCTGGTAGCTTGCCGAGCTGAGCTTGCGGTGGGCCAACTGGAAGGTATTTACACCTGGTAATTGGCCGGCGCCGCAATCAAGGCTCTTGGCTTTTTTCCCCAGAGCGCAGGTTTGTCTGCGTGGCTCACTGCAGGCTCGGGACCTGCTACCTGGGAGAAGCTAGAAATGGAAACCTTTGTCTTCCATTCGGGCCTGCAGACTTGAGGAGGCTTCCAAGTTTCTTAGTGAGGGGCCAGGCTTCTCCTAAACTGCACAGACTAGGGCAAGGGGGAAGAGGGAGAGCGAGGGAAGGATGATGTACAAGAATCCGGAACCACAAAATCGGTTTTGCAGAAAGGATCCTTTTCAATCAGTTAGGAAGAGCTGGGCAAACCGGCTTCAGCTGCATTCCAGGACACTAGTTTTTATCAAGGAGATAAGAATAATCTCCCAGTACGTCATTCCTGAGATTGCGGAGGGAAAGGTGGAAACCTTATCTTACATTTACCGAACCGCCTCCCGGTAATTTTAATCTTATTCCAGTGACCTCATCTGCCCAGAATACCTTCCTCGGTGCCTGGTGCGGGGTTATCTCCACTTCAGAACGGCAGTCTCCCCAATAAATCCACTTCCACCCCGCAGACAGGGCGAGGGAACCAGCCCCTGGGCACAAAGGTGCATACCAGCTGGCTTCCCTTCAGGCTAAAAAGATTTCATGGATTTTAAAGATTTCTGAAGCTTTTTTATCATGGTGTAAGGGAGGCAGGCACGCTTCCAGCTTCCTGCCTGGATGCTACCAAAATTTGAGCCGGCCAGCCATTTGTTTAATGCTCTCTGGGAGCCGTCAGGGCGGAGATCAAGGTGGGCACAGGCAGGTCCAGGTTCGAGCCCCAGCTCAAGCACATAGTGCCTGAGCTGTCGCGTTGGAGAAGCGACTTCAATTCTCATAGTTTTGGTGAGGATTTTAAAGTGCGCACCCAGGGCCTGGTACATGGTAAGCTCTCAGCACGTGTAACCTATTTCCTCCCCCTGGAAACACCCCAAGTCTTCATTGACATGAGGCTAACTGGGTCCACCGTTCTCTCCCTTCAATCTGCAGGAGCCTACCGCTGGCTCCGGAAGGTCTTCGTTCGCCTGACGGCCCCAAGGCTGCGTCCCCTGTATGGGACCCTGCCTTTCGCTCCCTGAAACACACCACGCACACCCTCCGTTTCTCAAGCAGCGCCTGCATCCTCCTGTCTTCTTCAAAAGGCTGGAGATCAACACCCTTTCCCCTGGGCGGCTGCGGTCCTGCAGCACCAGCTGCTGCTGTGCATGTAACGGGGACGCCCTCGGGCCCAGGGAAGAAGATCCTGAGTAAGTAGCCGGATTGCTCCCTGGGTGCGCGGGGGCTTGAATTACTGTTCTGTCACTCCTCCAGAGGGTAGCAGCAGAACATGGGGCTCCTGTTGTGCGAGCAGCCAAGGAACCAGGAGACCTGGCTCCGGCAGCCGAGTGTAAACCCCGGACCCGGACGGGTCAGAGCCAAGCCGGCCTGCACACGGTCCCCTCTCCCAATCCCTGGTTGTCAGGCAGGGCCCTGGGGACAAAGAAATCCTAGTGCCCATCTCCAGGGCCTTAGGAAATAAAATATCCTGGGGCCTGACTCCAGTTCTCAGAAGAAAAATGGCAACGCAGCCCAATTCAGGTGTCAAATTTGAAAATAACAAAGCTAAGGGAAACCCACATGGCTGGCCCAAGGCCCACTTGCTAAACAGCCTCTTTTACTCAGTCAAAACAAGGCCAGCACCTCAAACAGGGAGACAGGGAGGCTTGTCCTGAGCTGGGGTGAGGTCACCAGGGGTTAACTGGAGGCTCTTCTGCTTGTTTGGGTCAAGGGCTCCTTAAGAAGCTGGTGGGAGGCCGGGCCTCCTCCCCAGGAGGCTCCAGCACCTAACAGGCAGGGATCCAAAGCTAAAAACCCCACTCACCATTAGCACATCTAGCATTATCACGCTAGAAACCCACATTAGAATAAGAAAGAGGTCTGTACCAGCGGCCCGCAGGAAAACACTTCAGGCGGCCAGGAACCAGCAAGTTCACAAACAACAGCAAAGGAGAAACTGCAGCCAGCAGCCCCCTCCTCCCTACACCCAGCTGAGGAAGAGCGGTTACCACACAATGAGCCCGCCAAGGCCCCTTATCAGCAATTCGTCCAGCCCCCTTTCTGGGCCCTTCCGGAACCCCCCCCCCATGTCTGGGCTGGGATCGGCTACTGGACCTTGGGCAGATCAAAGTGTTGGTGGGAGTGACAATAAAAAAAAAAATGAAACTATCAGATGACAAACTGGAGCAGCTCGAGGGAGCGGTGAGGTTCCCAGAAAGAGGATCTTCCCCCACGCGGTTTCGGTTCTGGGGGAACAAAAGGCAACCTGTGCGGCCCAGGCCCCCCACTCCGGCCTTTCAGAGCTGAAATTAACTCACGGGCTGAGTGTCTTCTAATTGTTTCCAAGGTCCGTGAGGTGTGGTGCCTCAAGACTTGGGACAACAAGAAAAACACCAGCGCTCACAGAAGCTTCTCCTGCGAGGCCCATCTGAGCTGGTCATTGTTCATTTAGTAAACAAGTGAGTCAGAAAGCAGACCCCGGGAAGCCAGGTTTGTGCGCTGTCCCTCTCCCAGAACTCACTGTTCCCTCTCGGGTCAGTGTGGCCTCGGCAGTCCACAGCTGGACACGTATCGGGCCTGTGCAACTTGGGGCCTGTGTTAATATCCATGCTCCCTGACCCCCTCCCCCTTTGCCCAGATGCGGAAGGCAGAGCAGAGGAGGGTTTGGGCACCCTGTCTAGGTCCACAGCCCCCAGTTTCTGGGGAACTTGGCCTGGACAGGCTGTCCGGAGCAGGGGACCAGGACTGTCCTCCAGACTCCACCGGACATTCCTGGAGTCTGTCTCCCGGTCAGGGTGGCCAGGTGGGAGGCAGCCTGTTTTGTCTGGTGAGGACAGAAACACAGAACAGCAAGCAGAGTGCTCCCCAGTCCCTTAAAGTACAGCCGCTGTCCACCCAAGGATGGCAATACACTTTGCAAACCACCCATTAATTTTTACGGTGGCCTGAAAAGCAGATTGAGAATCATTACCTTCATTTTTACAAGGCAAGGAGCCAAAAAAAACCACAGGGCAGGGTGGAGAGGCACAGGGCCAGTCCTGCTTAAGCCAGTGTCCAAGCTGACCGCTCCCCCCTTTCTCTCCACCTCCGGGCCTACAGAAGGCACAGAAAACACCACCCACTGGAAAGGGGGCTGGCACCTGCTGAGAGGGAAACCAGGCCCTAAAACGCAAACTCTGGTGCTCGGAGATGATCCCATCTTGATGGGTGGGGAGGGGAGAGTGGCAAAAAGAGATGAAGATTACTTTTGCTTTAGGCTAAAGGCTCCGGTCCCCAATTAATGAAATTTGCAAGTGTGGGACCCCAAGAAAGATGAATAAATATTAAGGCCATAGGAATTGCAGGATCAGTGATGGCTGGTTTCTGCTTTATGTGTCTCTACTTCCACGTTTTCCACCCAAAGTATAGATTATTGTTTTGGTGACCAGAACAAAAGTTACACTAACTTATCACTACTGATAAGCAGACGGCACCAGGCTGCTGCCCTAACTTGGAAAGATTCGCCCCAGTAAAAGCCGGCCCAGTGTGCACGTAGAGAACCGGCTGCTCCCGGCCAACCGCCACCCCGGGGATGGGCCAGGAGTGCGGGGATCTGCTGGGCTCAGGCAAGGGCTCTCTCTGAGTACGGCTCGGCACCGGAACCCCTACCCGCCCTCCTGTGCGGGTGACCGGGGAGACTGGGGAAGTCGCAAAGGGCGCACGAGGCTTCTAGACGCCACCGGACGCCAGCCGCGCCGAGGCACCCCGGACCCCGAACTCAGGCGGCGAGGGAACGATCGGCGTTTGAGAGGTACCAAGCCCGTGGAGCCGGAGCAGGCACCGCGGGAGCGAGGCCGGGCATGGGGCTGGAGCGCTTGCAGGGGACCGGCCGGCGCGCAGACTACCTACCTGGCTCGCATCGCGTCCCACCGGCTCCTGCGACTCTCCTCTCGGTCTAGGAACTCTCCCGGCCGGGGGCGCGCGCGGCTCCGCAGGAATCACCGCGGCGCGGCGGCGGCGAGGGGCCGGGACGCCGAGAGTGCCCAGAGCGGTCGGCCCCTGCCTCGGCGGGTGGAAGGAGGTCCCCTCGTTTGGGCGGGGTTCGGGGGCGGGGGCAGAGCTCGCTAGGCGGTGACCCGAGCGGGAATCGCGGGAGCCAGCGGCAGGGGTGGTCTCCGCGCCTGGGCGGGGTCTAAGGGGCGGGATAGACTGCTGGCCTCGCTGGAGCAGGGTGTGGACGAAGCTGAGCGGGGGGCGGGGCGATCGCAGGGGGGCGGGCCGAGCCGAGGCCACCCGGAGGCCGGGGGCGGGGTCGAGCTGCCGTCGCCTGGAGGCCGGAGGCGGGGCGTGTTACCAGGAGCGAGGCTCTGGCACTTTGCCGCGGAGGTGAGTGGGGGGGCAGTTGGCGCCAGGTCTCCAGAGTCCCGCGGGATCCCGCCTCGGCCCCTCGTTCTTTTCCCTTCCGGCCGCCGGCCAGGGAGCGGGCTCCCGGACGCAGGGCGTCCCCGGAATCGTGGTCCCTGGTACCGGGCGCATGTAGATGCGGCTGTTTCATGGAGACCTTTTGGCCGAGCTCCAGTGCCTATGCCATCCCCATCCCCTGACCTCCGGGGTTCCCTGGGTGAGGTTCGGAACCCTGAGCGGGCGTCAGCCAGGCCCTGGAGGGTAGAATCTAATTAAAAAACACAACACTCTTGTCGAGAACCCTGGCAGGCGAACGCAAAGCTAAAAAGTCAGAACAAGAAAACAGGCAGACACACTGAAAATTACAAAGGAGAACTTCCTGCTGAGCAAGATGCAAATGGCATACCTAGCCTCACGACCTTTTTACATTTGGTATGGCCTGTGCCCCACTGGGTCCTCGCCAAGAACTTGCCTAGCATGTAGTGGGCACTCAATAAATGCTCAGTGAATCAATTCACTTACTGTGTGGTAAGCACTTTCCGTGGACTGGCCCTCAGCAAATCCCACACTTGTCTCATCCCATTAGTTCGTTTCACACATGAGTAGACTGAAGCTTGGAGGGTTGGTTTTGACCCAGCAAAGCGGTGGGCAGAATTTGACCCCAGGCCACCCAGAGGCTGGGCTCTAACCACTGCACCCTGAGTGTCACCCCAACCCCCAAGGCCACCCCAGGACTGCAGCCCCCCTGCAAGACAGAAGCCAGGAGGAAGCCCAGGTCTTCAGGGGGAAGAAAAGATAAGTTATTTCCTGTCCAGAGCTAGACACCCTTTGAGTCATTCCTCACCTTACCTTGCGAGGCAGATATTATTATTCACATTTGATGCGTGACTTTAGACCTTAGGTACTGTATCAGGATGGCAGGGGACACAGGAATCTAAATTCAAACCCATATTTCGGGCTCCCTCTGCCTGGGAGACAGACCTCCTTTTGCCCAGGGAATCTGGCTCCTGCCTCTGGAACTGAAGTACGTGTGATTTTCAGGAGACACAGGGACTAGAAGGGTGGAGATTGGTGTTCTGATTTTGGTGTTACCAACGTGTGGACCTTCGAATTCCTGAAAATAGATATAATTAGCCCTGCTACCCTAAAAATAAAAGGGCCTTTCAAAGTGAGAGGCAACAAGCATGTCTTTGAGATCAATAAGAATAGCTATTTGGGGCCGAGCCGCTTCAGACGGAAGCCCAGATAGCGCTCTGCCCAGGAGACAAAGACAAGGGGTGTTCATGAAAAAAGGAGGGGACAGCTCCATCCGCAGAGGGAAGGCATTTCCAGGGGTGCATGTAGCGGAACATGGCAACGTTAATTCTCAACAATTTTTAGAAAAATTGTCAGTCCAGCAGCCATCAGTCCCGGAGTCGTAACAACCCCTTCCTTCACACCTTTGCCAACAAGCCATCGGGACATGGCGTTACTTCCAGCTCTGTGCAAAGGTTATTTTGCCCTGTTTTCGCATCCAAAGATTTGAGGCACGAGACGAGTGAAGCCGTTCCCCGGTCCTGGCAGCTCCGCTCCGTTTTGCAGTGGCTCTGGTTCCGTTATTTGGACAGCCCTCAAACGTATGCTGCAGACTTTTAAAGGAGGGGCAGGTAGAGAAGCATCAGGGAGGAGGAGGGTGTCTAGGGACATGTGGAGGCGTGGAGGCCCGGGGGCCCTCGGTGGCACAGGGACGCATGAGGAACACTGAAGGGGAGCCAGCTTGCTGGGCTGGCCTCTCTGGCATGCTCTCTTGCCTCTCTGTGACTCAGTTTCCGACGGCAGGGTGAAAAATGAAGAGGGCGGGCACAGACTGGCGTTTGATAAGTTGGAGCTGCTCACGTTGCTGCTGTTTCAAATGGCTAACATCCTCACTGTGTAATTTTTAATAAATGCCGATAAAGCATTGCAGAAGATAAGCTGGTAGAAAATGGACAAGGGGATGAAAAAGCAATCCCCGGGGCACCACCCATGGCCCAGCGCACAAGCACCTGCTGCAGAGAGCAGGGGCAAAGCACAGAAACAGTCCAATAAAGACAGAGCCCCGTGCGGCGGGGAAAGCTGCGTGCACAGAGAGAGGGCGGAGGAGACACGAAAATCACAAAGAGCCAAGTGTGCGGAAGTGCAGGACCCAATGAATGAACGGAGATGCTGCGGGGTTTGAAGGGGCGCCTTGCGGTGTCCCCGGTCATGCGAACAATACCAGGTGTGGAGATGCCCTGAGCCCTCCTCCCAGCACAGGAAGTTACGGAGGTCAGAAGGTTTTAAGAGAGCCCCCCCAAAGGGCACAGACCTCTACCTTATTCTCTTGCTGGGACAGCTGGGTAACACCGGGGGCTGGTGAGACTGGGAGACACCTGGGTCATTCACAGGCTGTCCGCCGACCGTGCCCAGGAAGGCAAGGAGGCCTTGAGACGTTGCCCCTGCTGAATTCACCTTTCTCGTAGCCAGCGTTTATCACTGCCCCTTGCAAAGACAGGAGAGAAGGAAAAAAACACATGCTACTCAGAACGTTCAGTGACTCAGGAAGCAGGCCCGCTGGCAACATGCACAGCAAACCCGGTAACTCGGTTTTTTAGGAACAAAAGTAATGCAGGTTCGTTTCAAATGAGTCAAATGGTGAGAGAAACGTGTAGAGGAATAAGTGAGCGTCAACCCCCCATTGCATACCCTCTCACAAGATTCTGTGCTTGAGTGTGTTATACGTCTACCTGAAACCTTTTTCTTAGCATTTATGTTTAGTGCATGTGGGCGTGCACACAGGATACACATGTGTGACATGAGTGTACATATATGCACATACGTACATACACATGCACAGATAAATAGACAAAGACAGAGCGTGGTGGGGTCTGAAACCAGGCTGTCTGGGTGCAAGCCCAGCGCCACCATCAAAGGCTGGGTGTTTTCTCACCTGGAGATGGGCGCAGTGTTTGCCAGGATGGAACGAGAGAACACAGGCAGATTGCGCAGTGCGGTGCTGAGCACGCAGTGCATACGTTGTTTATAAATATGAACTGTTGTCATTGTTATGTACATACCCACACACCGGTGAGTTACTCCCTGGTTCACATAGAACCCAAGAGAACGGTCCTCGTCTTATATGCGCTATACACAAACATGCCTCTCGCAAGCCACTGCCGCTGGCAAGAGGATGAGCACGTGGCCTGAGGGAAAGGGCTGGCGAGGCCATCAAAGAGCGTGGACTGCAGACGTCACGGGTTTGTCCTGCCACATCTCGCCATCAGCGTGGGCTCCTCTCCAGTGGCTCCACTCCATGCATAGAAAAGAGTGACATTTTCAGAAGTCACCCGTGCGCAGGAAGTAAAACGACGGGGAAGTCAGAGGAAGGGGGGGGGCGGGCTTGGACCGTCAACTTGTTACCTCTGTTATAAAAATCAGCAGTCGTTGGAGTTTAATCCACACCACTCATGATTCATTCTAGAGGCTTCTCAAAATAGACACAACACTCCCAGAAATAGTAGCTCAAACAGGAATAAGTCTCCATGGACACGTATATCATCCAAAGCTGCTAATGTGTGATAGCATTTTGGACACCTACAAGATACATTCCACATCGGGAAGTAACCGCTCAGAAACCTCCTGTGGGCTTCTCGTAAAGGGGATCTCTCGACGTGCAAGGGCGTTCTCAACAAGAAAGTAAAAAGAAAAATGTTTCTTTGGTCAAGTGAAATCGCACACGTCAGGGGGAGAATAGAAGATACAAAGCACAACTAAGAGAGAAGGGAGAGCTAGGTTTGGGCCAAATAAGCAGACGGGCTGGATCATCTGGGAAGCCCTCCCAAGCCCCAGGATTCCAGACCCACTGATTCATGGAACACATCCTATGTACGAGCTGGTAGGGACGGCGCTGTGTCCCCGCCATTCCTGTGTTGAAGCCCTAACCCCCGGTGGGACTGCATTGGAGGCAGGCCTTTAGAGAGGTGCTTAAGGCTAAATGAGGCTATAAAGAGGGGGCTGTCATCCAACGCCAGAGAGCTCTCTCTGCACCAACAGAGGGGTCCATGTGGGGGCTCGGTGGGAGGGTGCTGTCTGCCATCCGCAAGCCAGGAAGAGAGCTCTCTCCAGAAACCACGCATCCTGGTCCCTTGGTCTTGGACTTGGCAACCTCTGGAACTCTGAGAAAACCCACGTGCGCTGGTTAAGCCCCCCCGGTCTGTGGCAACCCTAGAGCATGTCTACATGTCGGGCAGTGTCGCAGCCCCAAGAAATAGAGGCCTGCTCCCGCAGGATTTAAAACCGGGCAGAAAACACAGGCATTAACTGAGCCTGTAAAAAAGTCCAGATTGGTCATTTTCCTTTTGACTTCCTGCAGACTTGACGGCCGCAAGGAAAGATGACCGACCTTCCGGGGCTCCGAGGAGGGAGGCGGAGCCATGCAGGAGCGGGCTGTGGCCATAAATAGAGAGGCCCCGGATGCAGGCTCACTCCAGCGAGGGGTGGGCCACGCCTGGAAAGGTGTGTCCGAAAGAAGGGAGACCTCCGTCCAGGCTTATTTTTCATGCCCACGTGGTTCTAAAAGGGTTTAGACAGTTACTAGCCATGGAGCCATTATAGGGAAAAGTAATGTTTAAGAGCCTCATAATATGCATTAAGGATGGAAGGAGTTTGTTTGTTTGTTTGTTTGTTTTATCCCAGCCAAACTGTACCGATCAGAGTGCCACAGACTTGAACTCCACAGAGGGAAGGGAAAACGAAATGAGTTATGTGTAAGCGCATCACCTGCTGGCAGGGACTTCGTCATTTCATCCAGAGGACCAGCCTGCCCCCGTGTGATAGACGCAGCTCGTCCCTCTGCGGGGACAGAAAACTTTTCTTGGTTCCCAGGGTCCTGAGGTTTCTGGGGCTACCTCTTGATATGGTTCTATTTCCCCTTATTACAATACGTGCCAGACAATTTAACCACCCTTGCAATCTGGAAGCACCTGTCTTGAAATTGTGGGAAATTTTCCCAGCATTTTAAAAAATAAATTGAGGGGTACCTTGTCCCTCCCTTTTCTCTTCCGGAAACTTCTGTTGTTTGCTTATTTGACCTCTTGGACGGATGTCTCGTTTTCCTCACCCATTTGCTCTTTGTCCTTTTGCTCTGTCTTGTGAAGAACCAGAATTTTCTACTGAGTTTTTAATTTCTGCCATTGTATTTGATGTATATTTACACAAACAGTAGCATCCTCTCCAACCCCCCCACCCCCCACCCCCACAAACAACTCTGCAGCCCGCTGGCTCGGGTTTTGCATCACCAGGCCGCCCTGGCAACGGCTCTGCGGCACTTTGCAGAGCCCCGCCCTCTTCTCGGCGGACAGAGTGCGGGTGTGCCAGAACGGACCTCCCCAGCGGACGTTGTATTTTGAAGGACGACATACAAACATTGATGGAGGTCCTGGGCATTACAGGCAGAGGAACAGGCAGGTGGAAAGGTGCGGGCACCTGGAACCGCAAGAGACAGGGAAGGCTACCTGCGGTGACTCAGGGTGGGTGGAAGGGTGTGTGCGCACGTGTGTGAATGTGTGTGCGTGCACGTGCATGTGTGTGCAATGGGGAGGAAGGCATTTCACAGTCACATACTGGACAGACACCTTTGCCACTTGGTCTGGATTGAAGACTCTGGATTTGAAGCAGAGTGGGAACATGAGGAAGTCTGTTCTTCGAAAGTACCCCCGTCAGGTGCATGGAGGGTGGGCCCAGAGGGGACGGGACTCAGGCCAGGGAGGGCAGTTAAGTGGTTGTCGCAGACATTGGGACAAGGAGTGTGGAGGGCCGGGACCAGGGCTGTGGTGGTGGGAAGGAAGGGGGCGCAGGCAGAGAGAGCGATGTTCGGGAGGCAGCGGCGGAATTCGGGGGCTGCGAGGAGGGGACCGGTGGGCACCAGTCTGGAGCGACACCTCGACCCTAGCAGGTGGATGCGGTGGACCCAGCCGCGGAGGACCCGGCCGTGGAGTTCGTCACGCAGTCTGAGCCGACTGAGACGAGCGGGGGAAGGACGATCCCTGCGGATCCCCGCGGATCCCCGCTCCCAGGACCGTGCACCACAGCAGCTCAGAGGGAGGGCTTCACACGAAGAAGGGGACCAACTGGAGGCTGCACAGATACCGTGACACAGAGCAACTCGCCCCCCACTGGAACTCAGAACTGAGGGAAATTACCTGCTGGAAAGAGCAGATGAAATATACTGAGGTGATGCTTACAGTTTTTAAGGCAGTATTCTAAAAAGGTGGGTTTTGTTTGTTTGTTTGTTTTTGTTTTTGTATTGAAAGAGCTGGTTTACAGGGGAAAATAGAAATGAGGGTGTCTAAAGCTCCAGGTTGACTTGACCTGGGCCATGGAGGGGGGGCTGGAGAGGCAGGAGGAAAAGGTGGGAATGGACGTCCCCAGGCTGCCTTCCTCAGAGCAGATTCCCGCCCACTTTCCTGAAGGCTTGGTTGGCCGCTTTGGCATAAGTTCAAAAGTGCTCTTTGAAGTCCATTTAAAAAACCGTTGATGGAGTAACAGAATTCAAGGGCGTTTTGCATGGACAGCAGTGTGGTGATTGCAGGGCGGAGCAGAGTGTAAGGGGACTAAGAGTTAATGTAAAAAAATACAATAAAAAAAACGAAAAGAGAATTTTAAAAAGGAAAGAAATAATAAAAGGTGTTTTGTTCTGCAAATCACCACAGAACCCTATATAACAAAAGCAAAAGGTGGGTGGGGTCATCTAAACAAATTAGAACAGAAAGCAAACATAAGAACAATAAAGAACTTGCTGCAAGCAAGACTGAATATAAATGATGAGGAGGAGGATGAGCAGGTCAATTCTCTAGGCAAATGGAACAAGAATTGAATTAAAGAGACAAAAGCTGATGACACGCTGCTTGCAGAAGTCAGACCTGAGACCTGAGGACAAGGATGAGCTGGGGCGGGGGGCGCAGACACAGGTCAGGGAAGGAAGGAGTGCTGAGAGGCAGTGAGGGGCCCTGTGTTTGGACTCCAGAGTCGGAGCCAAAGCAGCCCCAGGGCACGCAGCTCAACAGAGGCATGGGGCACGCGCCCTGGGGGTTCGCCTCCCGGCTCCCGCCTTATCACTCGCTACCATGGACCCGGCCTCCCCCTCCTGCCTCATCCGTCCGCCCATCAGTCCCTCTGTTGTAATCTCTCCACAGCCCACTGCCGGCGTCTGCTGGCCTCCCTGCCCAGTATCAGCAACTCCGGTGCGCCCAGGACGGTCAGTGTCCAGGGACTTTTGGAGCTGAGGTGGGACGGTCCCACTCGTACGAGGTGGTTGGCGAGCTTGAGTCCCCCGGTCACAGAGGCCCCGTTGCCTTCCCCCAGATGTTCATCTCAGATTGTAATTATAGGTTTATTTTTTGTTTGTTTGTTTGTTTTTGGTTTTTTTTTTTTTTTTTTTTTTGGTCACTGAGGACATGAGGGCAAAGCCTGTGCTTGGAAGGAGAAGTGCGGAGGGCTGGGGTGAGGGCTGTGGCCCTGGGAGCGGAGGGGAGAACACAGGCGCAGTGTGGCACCCTGTCCGTCCCACAGTGTCAGACACTCGGTCAGTGCGGGTCGAATGAACGCATGGACGAGCGATGGCGTGAGTTGGCACCTTTTCATGCTGCAGGACAGCATTGGGACACGCAAGGCAGCTGACGAATAATTGGCTCATTCAAATACATTATTTTAGCTCTGTCTGGTGTGGCTCAGTGGATTGAGCACCAGCCTGCAAAACAAAGGGTCGTTGGTTGGATTCCCAGTCAGGGCACAGGCCTGATCTTCCCACCAGGTCCCCTGCAGGGGATGCACGAGAGGCAACCACACATTGATGTTTCACTCCCTCCCTTTCCCTCTCTCTAAAAATAAATCAATAAATAATTTTAAAAATAAATACATTTTTAAAAAAGTATACAATGAAATGTATCTGTGTGTGTGTGTGTGTTCCGTTTGGCCATCCTCTCTTACAGAAATCCAAGAACGCCTGCAAAGCCTCACACCCTCCGACCCCCTTCCCGTTGCCTGTATCCCTGTTTGCTCCCCAAAGACTGAACTTCTGCGTGCACTTCCGTCTCCGAAGATTTTGATATTTTCTCAGCTTTGTTGAATAACTTTGTATTCCACAAATAAAGAATTGAAATAGATTCATCATTTATTACTCACTGAAGATGTTCCTCCTCGTGGTGTAAGAATGGCTCATCTTGGTACGTTTACAGAAGCACTTTGGCTTCCCTAAATATTTATTAATGCAATATTTTCATCGGCGAGCGGGCCTCCTAAATATTTATTTCTAAGGAATCCTCTGGCAAAGTTCTGTTTGTGAAACTGCCTGGAGGAAGGGAGAGCAGCTACACTTCACAGGACTGGAAGGACCGGAGTGACTTCCGCAGCAACTGTGACGGGCGCTTGGCTACGTACAGGCTTTGCCGCTGTTTTATGAACAGATCTGGTTCTGTCATGTTTAGAAATTCTTACCCAAAAATAGACGCGTGCAAGCTCCCTGCAGGAGCAGCTCCTCCCTGAGTTCCCAGGAGAAGAGCGAAAGTGGAGGGTCAGGGGCTGTGATCCCAGTTTTGGTCCCCGGCACTGTGAGCTGAAGGACGCAGCCCAGAGCCGCCTGGCGACGCGTGCCATGCGCACGGCTCACACTCCCCAGGGTGGGGCGGCTGCTCAGGCTCCCTCTGCCTCCCCAGGACGTTGTCTCCCGTTCCTGTGGCCCATCTCTGCCCGCTTCAGGGCCGAGCAGGACAGCCAAGGGAACCTTGTTGGACGCCATGTCATCTCTTAGATCGTACAGGGCCATCTTGAATTTCAAGTTCCGTCTGTTTCCTGGCTGCACGTAGCAGGTGTGTTCCAATTTGGGGCTGGGAAAGTGTGGTCCTCCACCACGGGGGCCTTTCTGCACTTGACCTGGTGAGAGAGGGTGGGGTTTCTTCCACCTGCCCGCACCCAACTCTCCAAGGAGACCTTGGGCTTGCATTTGTTGTGTGTAGTTGCTGGCAAAACAAATGCCACTTTTGTCCCCCCTGGAGTGTGTCATTTTAAATGATAGGGCTCGTTTTGCTCTCTTCTCTATTTCAGCGCTTTTTTCGGGTGCTGGGACTCATGGTGTCTCCCACACACTTGGTGCACTCAGAGGAACTTGGGACTGGCCACAGGTAAAGACCAACGTCGGTAACTGGCTTAAAGTGAATCGGGAGGGCCTCCCCACTCACGGGCTTTCCTGGAGGGGGGTGGAGCGACACCAGCGAACAGGCACCAGCCCCCGTGGCCCGGGGAGGTATCACGCTTGTTGGCATCGTTGGGTCCAGTGGAGCTCAGGCGAGTGAAGCCTGAGACTGTCCGCAATATGTCACTTGTTTTCCAGAAATGCTGCCAGATCTTTTCTTTCTCTCAAAGGTGACAGAGGCATTTCTGGGAAAGGCACTTGATGTCTGGTTGGAAATGAGAACCTGGAAGCAGAGTTAAGGAAAGAGTTTATTACCAGATCCATACTTGCATGCAGCTTCGGTATACTTTATAAAACTAAATTATTTGTGCTAATGGAGGCCGTAATGAGAAGATAATGCAAAATGGACATAAAAGCTAATGGTCTTTATTCCTAGCTTAAGAGCGTGTCTCTGTGCCTCCCATCAACTGTCCTGGCGATTGTTTTCTTAGGCCGGCACCCTCCCCCTCCCCCAAGTGCACAACGTTGCCCTTTGGGGCGAGCAAGCCCCAGTTCTTCGCAGGAAATGCTTCCAAGACAGCGGTGGAAGAAAACCTGCAATTTAGTATGTATTCTGAAAATGCACAGATTGAGTAATCCACAGTATATTTCATAGCTGGGTGTTGATTAAAAACAAGCAGTAAGCAGCATGAGATACACGTAAACAGAAATGTAATAACTGATCAATAATCCTGAGTGAGGTCGCTGAGATTGAGTGAGATGGGCCGCTTTACCAACTGGCCCTTCTGGCGACTCATCCTGCCAAAAAGAATGTTTTCAAGATGTCTGTGGGGGTTTGTCTACAAGTCAATATTCTCCAAACGGCAATTTCATCTTTAAAATTTACCTAGCAACTATTCTCGAACTGCCATATGGTATCCTCCAACTGTTATCTTTAGCTGTTATTTAGAATTTTAATCATCCACGTGTTTGCAGGCTTATTTTTCATCTTTTTGATTGCGGTGACTCTGTGCTTCGCTAGCTGGGACGCTCCGATGCGGCGGCAACCAGGACATGGCGATGTGAACGGCTTCTCTCCTGCCAGAACCACCCAGCAGATTTCAACGCTACGTGTTCGTGGGCCTCTCGGGGGTTGCCCTCCCATTCTGAGGTCGGGGATTGGGACCTCAGCATGTGAATTTCCGGCGGACACAGTTCTACCCGGAATAGTCTGGAATTCCGCCCGGCACGCGGAGAGCCTGGTCGACGTTGACACCACCCCTGTCTTCGCACAGGCAGGGCTCGCCCCGGGCCGGGCCTCTGCAAACACCTGCTCTTCGTGGCCGGCGCTGCGGGGGAACCTGGGTGTGTCCAGGGCCTCGTGGACCAGCGGGGGGCTGAGCACCACCCGTTGGCTCAGCTCTCCCTCGTGGCTGATTTATCTCTGAACAAGGGTGAGCCACGTGGGTTCATTGTAAAATGCACGGTTGCCATGCCGATCTCTGTGCTCAGCTGTGGGTCTAGTTTTGCTATGAACAGGCCCAGCAAGACCGGGCAGCTTTTGGCCAAATCTGCTGATGAAGGGGCTGGTTTTTCCAGAGCAGGCCCTTCTGTGGCCTCCTGCTCTCCTGGGCTTTATAGTGGTTTCTGAAGAGAAGGGCAAATGATGTTGAGCACTTTTCTTCCCAGAACGGTCTCGCAATCCTGGCATGAGACCCTCGAAGCCGTTCCTCAGCGCCCAGCTCAGTCCTGGGGCGAGAGGACTCAGGAAGCCACCAGCAGACGCCTCAGATCTGCACCGCCCGCTTTGCCTTGTCTTCTTCTCCACTCCCCGGTGACGGTGACGAAGGTCATACAGATGGAGCTCATTTCCCAGAGGAAATGCAAAGCAGGCCCAAATGACAAAGGGCCCGCAACTCCTTTTACTCCGCGTCCTCAGATAGGCCGAGCGTAAAGCTACCCACGCTGGCATCCTGCTGTTGCAGCAGCAGACTTTAGGATCGGATGATGTTCAGGAGCAAGTTTGAAATATTGCTGCGGAGCAGGTTTTAAATAATGCTTCCAGGAATCGGCCCCTGATAGTGACGTAGACACGGAGGGCTGCGTGTCCCCAGCCTGCTCCCCCGCGGGTGGCTCTGGGTGAGCCCCGCGGAGCCCTCACACCGCGATCCCGTTTCTGAATATTTAACGTCCTGCAGAGGTGTTTGACGTACGATCTGAGAGCGTGGCCGTCTGTACTTCACTGAAACGCGTTGCCAAAGCGACGTGCTGTTCGCTGAGCTGTGTGCTCAGGGTCGGACGTCGGGTGCCACAGCCCAAGCACAGGGGACCTCAGCAAAGGCAGGCATGGCTGGAGGCACGGCACTGCCGTGGAGGCTGGAAGCTTCCGGCTAACAGAGTAACATGATCGGATTCGTGTCAGCCTGCAACCCCGACAGCGTTGTACTCTTAAGGAATACCTATCTATCATAATTTTATTCGCTTCATGGCTAGAACTGGAATTATTCTTAGAAAGGGAGCTATTTACAAAAATACTGTCATAAGCTACTCGATAAAAATCTAAACCCTGAGGGTGTAAAGAAACGAAAAGAGAGCTAATCTGGTCCGTTCTGAAGAAATAACAAGGGCAACTTGGCGCGAGTGAGGACAGGAGGTGGAGGCCACAGGGAGACCTGCTGGACACCAGGTGTGGAAACAGGTGAAGGACTTCCCAGGCCTGGAGCACTGGCTGGAGGCTCGGTCCCTGTCAGCCTTCCTTGGCCTGTGGGCCACCCAGGTGTGACCCCAGACACGCCCCTGGATGGAGTTGAGCTCCGTGATAAGGAGCCAACCATCTGTATACGTCATGGCTTATGCAAGAGGGCTTCTGGCTCCGGCGGTGTCTCTCAGCCAAACCTTGTTCGAGAGTTAGCAACCTGGGAGCCAAGGCCAGGCGCGGGGGCTCCCGAGAAGCACCATGAAGGCGGCCGGCTTACCAGCCACCCTTCCAGGCAGCAAAGAGTCCAGGGCAAGGTCATAAGCATTCGCGAAGATGGCAAAGTTTGGCTTGTGGGCATGTTGATCCTCAGTTCAAATCTGAGCTTCGTAGGCCCACATAGCTGGCCACCCAGCTGCAGATTGCCAGAGAAACCAGCATCTGCCTGTGGTCTCCGGGGGATTTCCCGGGGGATTCGCAGGCCCGACTGGGGCTGACGTGGGTGGGAGGAAGGGCTGGAGGCTGACATGGCAGAGGGTGACCGGGACAAAACTAAAAAATCCTGCGAGTGATCATTCGTGTGGCTGTGAACTTCTCTGCAGGGTGGTGCCACCTGGACCACTTGCCATGTGTGTGCCGCTGTTGCCATTGAAAAGGTACTTTCATTTGTCACGCCGCGTCATCAGCCATGTCGTATAGCGCGTGTGTGGCAGAAGGCTGGTGTTGGCTCGTCAGGACATTTTTGCATCCGTGGGGAGCGCTGTGAGAATCGTAAGTCAGAGACCAGAACCGACTTCAAAAGAAGTTCAGAAGTGTTGCTGAAGGGGAACGACTTGTAAGTCAAGGCCAGGCTCACCCGGATGTGGCTGTCGATCTATTTCAAACAGGACTTGGAGGGGAGCTCCCGAGTTCGAGGGACCGCCGTGAACCCAAGCAGAAGCATGCCCGCCGCAGACGCTAGAAAAATGAGACGCATCTGCTCACTTCTCTGCTGCGTGACTCCTTCTAGGGCCTGAGAACAGGAAGTGGGCTGTAAAACATTCACAGGTCCTGGGACCGGGATTGATTTTGGCTCTGGGGACAGTGTAACTGATGACAGTGATCGTCCCCGTAGAAGAGGCGATTTTCCCGAGGTTAGTGAATATGCCGAGGATGTGGCTCCCCCTCAAAGAGCTGTTTAAAACGTACATCGAGTTGATTCATGAAACCGAGGGAGAGGAAGGAACACGTGGGCTTCTCGTGGGCACCGCACGCGCAGGAGCCATCGGACATTGTTCCTCGTGGAAAAGGCAGTGACAGGAGCCGAGGTAGAGTGGTGGGGAAGGACCATGGGGACGTGAGTGTGGTCTGGGGACTTGTTTGGGCTCCTCCCCACAGCTGGGTGCTCGCCTCTGTTTCTGACCAGAGTGGCCCTGGGGGGGACGGGGATCCAAGCCACGGTCCCCTCTGGGTCACGCCGGGGTGGCTGTATAGTTCTCTGCGTGGCTCGAGGGCGGGACTGCACGGAGCCCTTCCTCACCCTCACACCACACGTCTCTCATGTCTTGTCTCAGAACATCCCTGTTGTCACCAAGCACTGACCCGGTTGGACCCGCCAGGTCCATGCACACCCCACCCAGAGGCTCAGGACCCTGAAGCCCTGCCCACCTTTGACCAACAGGAGTGGAAGCCGGAGGGTCCGCTCCATTCTTCTCCGCTCGTCCCTCTGGGTGGATAGCTGGGATCTGCAGTCACTTCTGAGGGTCTCTCTAAAGCTCTCCTGCAAGACAAGAGTCCACTTGTTCCCAAATGGTGGCCAGCTGGCAGCTCACTCTTTATACTTACAGCCTTTCTTCCCTGCTGAGTTAAATCTGGGCGTGCAGAATACTCAACAAGATTCACAAATGACTAACTTCAAAAAAATTTCATAGGTATTTGGAACATTTCACTGTTGGCAGTTCTGACTACTTATACACAGATATAACAAACACATTCTGAATATATATGCATATATACATAAGTATATAATCAGAATGAATGGACTTCCGTCTGTCAATTCAGTTATACTTTCTCCTTTATTGCAGATTGAAATTTGCAAGGGCTGGCAGAGCAGTTGCTCATTTGTAATTATTGATTGGTGGCGATTTGCGGGGCAGGATGGCCGCTCCTTCTGCTCTGGCACAGTTACATTGAAACCTCTCTCTGGACATTGTCGCTGCTGACCATTGAAACTGGGCCCATCAGCCACGCCCCTCCTTCCTGTGGGCCCCTTTTAAGTGACCACAGTCCTATTGCTCATCCTGCCATTTTTATGCACAGGAATAATTTGCGGTAGTGTCAATTTTGTGCAACTCACAGAATGGCAAAATAGCTCCAAGAGACGGTGGTCAGGGAACCTGGAAAGGGGTGTTAGACCAAACACAGTAATGTTTTTGTTTTATTTATCTTTTCCACTTCAAAGTCTTCCACAACTTTTCCTCAAAGTGGGAGGAACTGAGGGTGTGATTTAAGAATTGAGAGTCTACAGTAACAGTTTTCAAACAGAAGCTCCTTTGTGATTGTCTCTGCTTGGTACACGCACTGTTCATTCCCTACCAGAGATCTGATTTTAGAGGCAGTTAAGTGTGGGAACGAATCCTGATTAATACCCCTCCTCTCCCTGTTTTTTTTACAGCAGGAGTTTTTTACGGTCACGCTGGGTCAAATCAAATGATTCTGTAGCCTTGGGGGAACGAGCTCAGCCCAACCGTGCTTCCTGCGTTGGCTCCCACGTCTTCCGTCACCCAGTCCCGTGGGCCCTCTTCTTCCCTCAGCTGGGGTCTCAGGGGCATTCCTTCCTCCCTTGCCTTCTTGGACAAATATTTAAACTCAGCCAGACCAGCCCTGAGGGGCTGAGCAAGGCTCCCCCTTTGCAACTAACCAGCTTAGTCGGGTGGGCTCTTCTTCTTTTCTGAGACCCAAGGCGCTGTGCCCGCTGCAGGTCCAAGTGATTCTGCCCAGACCTGGGCTTTTTCGCCCTTATTTTCACTTCTGGAAGGAATCTGGGGTGTGTCCCACCTCCCTCCTGGTCCTGCCCTGCAGGGCCTGGGCGTGTCCCTCCCAGGGACTGGACTCTAACACATCCCTGTGCTCTGTTCCCTCCAACCAGACCCGTGTCCCCTTCCCGCCTGATGACAGAGCACTCCCATCCTACACCGACAGGCCTCCCTCTCTGTGATCTTGCCGTAGATTTCCTGGGTCAGGTCTGGGCAGCTCTGCGTCCCTTCAACACGGCGGTTTCCCCTGGATGGAGCGTCTCAGTACGTTCGCCCAGTAGGTGCCCCAGCACAGGGTCTAGTGCCAAAGCCAAGGGCTTCCCGCCTGCGGAAGTGGCCATGGGTGTTAGCAGTTCAAGATCTCGGATAGACTGTACCATCTGTCAGAAACAGTCAGGAGCACGGAGAGGTCTCATGAACATGTTTCTTTAGCATTCATTAAACAGATTGTTCACAAGCACCTACTGTGCGCCTGCACTCATAGGCTTATTATCTTTTACCCTTAAACACAGATGTGCTGAGTGTGATACGAATTTCGACCAAGTGCCAAAGTCCAGCCACACCCGAACGCCAGCGGTGTGACCCACGGTGACACAGCATCTCAGGATTGTTTCTTTGAATTTTGGCAAAACTTATGCAATTAAAATTATTCACTTATCTAAGTATTAGTAGTCTGGCTATTTCTGTACAGTGTCAGCCTTTTTTATAACAATTCTTCAATCCTTCTATCTAAGCAATTTTCAACCACTGTGTCACAAGAATATTTTTTAAAAAATGTAATACCTGACTGTTTAGTCAGGGGCACTGACCTCTTTTCCCTGAGATTGTCAAATAAAAAAATGACAGCAGCCAACACAGCAATAGCTGGCTGGTGGGCATGAATCAGAATTACATCTATTTTTTTTTGTCAGGTCGGCAGAAAATACGTGCTTCGGCAGGCCGCGGAACCTCAGTGATTACTTTCTGTGTGCCGTGAGGCGACAGAGGCTGGAAACCGCGGCTCCGTCTCGATGGCAGAGCCGCACAGAAACGGCATCCGCGGTAACCCCTCGAGGTGGGTTGTCTGAGAAGACCAGGGAGGGTGAGAGTCGGTCTTTTAGAGCCTGGGAAGCTGCGTGGCTTAGCAGGGGACGCTGACCCTCCCTCATGGCGATTTCGGGAGGCAGAGGAAACCGTCCTTGGCCGGAGTGAGTTGCTCTCAGGGGTCTTTAGAATAAACGCCCCGCTCGCCCTGACTTGGGAAGGGCGCACACTTGCAGTCTTCCTGGGCCCCCAGATGGCGCCTACCCGGCGAAAGTAGACTCGTTTCTGATGTGATCCGGGAATTCTGCTTTTCACCGTTGGAGGTGCGTGTGGATTTTCAGTGGTCTGTAGTCTTCTTTTGTGAATCCTCTGGTGTCGTTATCTCGACGCATTTTGCCATGGGGGCACTTGTGAGCATATGTGTAAAGGTGTTTGCGTTCTTACATAGCAAGGCTGCCATTAGCCCTTGGTTGGACGTGTGTACTGCGCAGGCACATTCTGGTTCGCTTTTTATTGTATTTGCAGATTTTTGTTTTGTTCTGTTTGTTTTACGAGAAGGTGACATTTGAATGTCCCAGCCAAGGCCCCACGGATGGGATGCGCGACACTGGCACCACGAGGGGGTGGTCCACACCTTAAAGAGCAGCTGCCTCGGGCGAGGTTCCCGGAAAGGATGCCTCGCCTCTCGGGCACGTCCTCCTGACAGAAGGCGGGTGACTGCCCATGAGGAGGGCGTGTCGGTCGCTCTGACGGTGACGTTGGAAGAGCTGCTGCTCCCGAGTGGGTGGCACTGGGTGACACAAGCGCTTTCTGGGGAAAAAGTGCAGATTGGTCGCACCCGCCCCGTGGACAGTGTCACCTGCCTACACTCAAGCACCGTAAGGACAATTTCCTGGGTGGGCTGAGGGGCCATTTTCTTCTTTCTTGGTGGCCACAATCTTGAATCTGGAGGTCTTTCGGATTCGCGTGACATTCACGGTCACATGCAGTGGCCCATGAGATGTTCCAGTGCTGCTTAATTCGTGGTCTCGCCGTCTCCGCACACATGTGCACACGCGCACACACATGCACACTACTCTGTAGGATTCCTGTCACACACATGCATGCACACACATGCATACACACACATGCACACTACTCTCTGTAGGATTCCTGTCACACACATGCATGCACATACACATGCACACACACATAAATGTGACGGGTGTGAAGCATGCCTCCATGTCTTCACATGGCATTGGGCATTGGACTTGCTAATAGAGTTATTTTTATTGAAATATTTTGTGAGATTTTAATAAAAATAAATGAAAATTTCAGCACTGCCTAAGTATTAGATTTAAAATTATGAGGTCATTAATTAAAACCTTGTCTTTTTCATTTTAGTAGCTAATCTTGGATATTTTACCAGAAAAGTATGATTAAAAAACTTAATGAAAATAATTTTAGATTTCTTGTCTTCATTGAATTTATATTTTTGAGGAAAATAATTCAAATTTTATACGTTTGGAGTGCAATTAAATTATACTTTTCAATCCTTTAAGTCATTAGTGTCAATGGGATACAAATTATGTGGAAAATTAAAAAAACAATACAGTGACTTTTGTACAAGTGAAGACCAGAAAGTGGTTTTTATAGAGCAAACATGACAAACACATTTTGTCAGTTATGTGCACGTGCTGTGTGACTTACCGCCAAATACGGCTGACTCAGCCACAGGACACCCCGCCACGATGCCATCATTGTTAAATTTACTCTTTGACATTTTGCTAACTTCCATTATGTGAAAACCACAGCTCCGGGCAAACTCTTTGTTTCTGTTGTTTGTTACGATGGTATACCTGTCACTATACCTGTCACGTCACTTTAACGGTGCGCTAGCTCCACCCACAGCTTTGGGTTTTGCACCCATCCCCCGTTTCTGGCCTTCTTGGCGTCCGGGCCATCAGTCCCCAGCCAAACCTTCACGGTGACAGGTCTGTGTTTGGTGTTGAGCCTGCAAGTCCTGATTTCACCTTGATGTAATATAAGTTTTTCACCAGTATTTTTCTATTATACAATCATACGTTTGTTTTATTAAAAATCCTTAATCTGTCTGAAATTCCTTTCAGTTTAAAATGAAAAGTAAGGATTAAATTCTGTCTCCCAAATCTTTGGCCAATTGTATAGACATGAGTTGCTGGGAAAAAAATCTTCCATTCCCTCACTAATTTGTCCTTCCACCCCAGCAACGCGCCTCACCCCCTTCCAGCACAGGTACGCGTCACTTCTGCCAGGGTGGACTGTGCCGGGCCAACGCTGCACTATTTTAATTTTTTGTCTTTGTTTCTTGTTTTTTTGTTTGTTTGACTTGGAATAGTTTTCATTCTCACTGGGTCATCTTTACTTTTCAAAACTTTAGTTGGTATTCCTAAGGATTTATTTTCCAGATGAACTTAAAATATTTGACAAGTAAAACACAGTTTTCTTCTTTGTTAAAACAAACAAAATATTTATAACATTTGGGGGCTAAAGAAGAAAGTCAAGCCATCTGCTTATTATAGCATGGTTTAAAAATGCTTTTTCTTCCAGGCTCCGGAGACGATGAAAACACATTTTGCAAACTGAGGAGTTCCGCTCTGCTTTGCTTTCCAGAAGAACCCGCTGGGCATGGTGGGCGTGCGTGTCAGGGGGCAAGCCCCAGGCAGGGCCCAGGGACCTCGTCAGCTGGGAGAAGTGCAAGCGACAGCCCTCACAGAGCGGTGGGAGATTCTCCCAGAAACCACCAACCAAAGTGGGTGATGCTCTGCCTCAGGGGTCTGGCCTGCTACGGCGGCGCACAAAGAGAAGGCATGTGGAAAGAGGGAGAAGGCAGGGGGCGATCTAACTAGAGGGTGAAGACGGGCCCCGATCCTGGAAGGCTCTTAGGGCAGGAGATGAGCCAAGGTGGACTCCAGACTGTGTCTCTGGGCAGAAATGTGGGGAGGAGGTGCTGCCGTGTGGGCTACGCAGGGGACCGGGGTGGCCGTGAGGACTGGGCCGGGAGTTCACCATGTCTGCCGACCGAGCGAACCTTTCTGAGTCCCCAGTAGGAGCTCAGACGGCGCCCAGCACCCCCCTAGAGAACTGCTTTTTGTGCAGTCTTCTCTTTCCGGCATTGGAAATTAAAACAACATATTTTTGCATACTGATGCATTCCGAGCCTCCTGGAAACACCCCTTTTGAGGCAGGCTGCCCAGAAACGTTCTCACGGAGACCGATGACAGAGGCTCTCCCGGGCTTCCTTCCATGAAAACCAGGAGGGAAATTCAGCCACACTTGCTGGAGCCTCACATGGGCGCCCCTTCTTGGTCCACCTGCCATCCCATAGCACGGAGTGCGTGCAACTGTGTCTGCACCCAGCGGTCAAAAGCACGAGGGTATGAGTTTTAGAAAATGCTCCTCTCCAGACGGAACTAGCTACGTAACTTGCAAGGCCTGGAGCAGAGCAGTAAACCCAGGCCGGCATCCGCAGGCCGGACCCCCTGTGGCTGCGGGGGCCGCGGGCCCGTAAAGCGGACGGGGCTCGATGGTGTACGGTGTACAGGAAGGCCGTCGTCTAACAATTGCGCGTCCAGTCGGGATCCTAATGGTCTCGGGAACTGTTTTGGGCTTGAGAGTTGCGAGATAAACAAGTCGAAAATAGTTAGAGAATCAACGTTGGAGGAGATGGGAGGTCTGTGAAGGGGAACTGGAGAGCAGAGGGAAAGGGAGAGGTGTACCCCGCCCCCGGGCGCTGTGGGTGCGCGCCACGACAACGGCCACAAACTGCCGCGGGAGGGGATACCACGTGGATGACGGTGACAAAGTTAGGAAAACCCACCTGGTGAATTAGCGACAGGGCCAGAGGCACAAGATGACATGCGACCCAAAGAATAAAATAAACAGAGATAAGGGAGCAAGAGAGCCACAGTTTGAAGTAATAAAAGATTCCTTTTTTCAGATAAAAATCTACCTTAGGAAATATAAGTGATGTAATAATGACAGGTCTAAATGTAACGGTAAAATCAAGAAAAAATCGACAGAAAAACAATGTGAATTATTTTTCATTGCTTGTATCAGTCTGCTAGGCCCGCTGTAATAAGAACCACACACGAGGGGTTAAGAAACAGGTTACTGTCCTCCATGCTGGAGGCTGGAAGTCGGGGAAAAGGTGTCGGCAGGGCCAGAAGTTTCCTTCTGAGGCTGCGAGGGAGAGTCTGTCCCGGCCCCGCCCAGCTTCTGCTGCTCTGCGGTCCACCTGTGGGGTTCCCTGGCTTGTAGAAACGTCGCCCAGGCCTCAGTCTTCATCGTCACGCGGTGTCCTCCCTCTGTGTGCCCCCTTTTCTTCAAGTGATCTGTCATGTTGAATTAGGACCCACCTGACTCCAGCATGACGTCACTCTAACCAATTCTGTCTGCAATGACTCTGCTTCCAAATAAGGCCACCTTCTGATGCACTTGGGGCTAGGACTTCAACGCCTGAATTCTTTTTTTTGGGGGGGGGATGGGGAATTCAACCTGTACAAATGATAAACAAGACCAAGATAATACCAGGACTGTGCAGAGATAATTTAAAAGGTAAACATTGAGAGCTTCATTTCATAAACGCAGCCTACACTGTAACAGGCAAATGCAAGGCTTTCAAAGTTAGGATGATACACGGAAATCTTTTACGTGGACAAAACAGCAAACAAAAACAAAACCTTGCTGGAAAACAAAACAAACAACTGCATCAAACAATGGGCGTATCTAACAGCCTGAAACACCTTCCTCAGGCTGAGACCCCCCTGACATTGCTGCTCAGGGCGTAGAGCCAAGAGTGGGTGGGTTGACCAGGGACAAAATAATGTCGTCACGTCAGGTGCACCGTCTGACCCCCGCCACCTTGTACGGGGAAATCATTGCTGTGCCTGCTGCTTCCTTCTTTCCAACGTGGCTAGTGTGTGCGCTTCATGTGTGTACTTGCATGTTTGCATGTGTTCTTATATGTGCACTTGTGTTCGCACGTGTGTGTATCCACAGCCTGGAACACCGAGAAAAGTAGTCACGGTCTTGAAAGAGGAACATGTGTCTAACGAGCTGGGAAGAGAAAGCTTTTCAGGGGGCTCTGGAGGGGAGCGGGCCCCCCAGGAGGCAGGGGCCGCATGCGCCGGGTGCGAGGTGATAGAAGGACAGTGCAGGGGAGAGGGAAGTTTGCTTCTCAGCGTTTGTCTGCTTTTCCTTCGCATTTCTGAGATGCTGAATTCCTTTCCGGGTTTGGTCCCTGGGCTGCGACTTCACGCAACCTGGACCATGTGAGCGTCTGTACGGACCGCAGTTTGCTCAGGCTCATTCACTGGGCACCGACCGGGTGTCGGGAGGGCCTATCCCTAGAAGTTACGGGCAGATCCGCTCTCAGGGAAGGTGTTTCTAGAAAGCAGGCTAAGCAGCCTGGGCGTGTTACGGACAAAAGCTCAGTCCACGTCCTAGCTTTTCCTCTCCTCATCTACGTGACTTCCAGAGAGTTCCCAAAACTTCTCATCTTCTTCTGCCTCATTAGTCATACGGGGAAAATTGATAATATTATAATGGTATTATAACATCAGTTATTAAAATAATTACTAAATAATAGCTCCCTGGCAGGCCTCTGGTCAGCACACTGCAGACAGTCCAACTGGAACGTCAGGTGTCGTTACCTGGTTAAATGCAGGGGTGAGGCACACGGTTAGTTCCTAGCCCGTCTGCACTGGCGGTGCCCAGGCCCAATCGCTCTGTGTCCACCCGTGTGTGTGTGTGTGTGTGTGTGTGTGTGTGTGTGTGCACCGCTCTGTTCACTGGGGCGCCTTCTCCTGGTGACCCCTGCTATGGGTTCCACATGAGCCGATTCACCTGGGAAATGCCAAGCATTTAGTCTCGGTTCATTATTATTCATCTCCCAATCTCAAACTTTCAGATTTGGCAAGGAGGCATCAAATGCGGTAGCAGGACAAATGTGGAGGAGGATATAGGATGTGTGGTCTCTGGGTCACTAGGGCCTGTGCCGATGGCGGGAGACCCGGGAGTCATGGAGGCATGTCACCTGGAAAGGTGATTTCTACCACCTGCCCCTTCTCCCTGCGGCTGCCTCCAGCTCCAGGCTCTCTTCGGGGCCTTTCAGAATGAGAAAGAAGAAATACTGCAGGGAGCAGAATGAGTCAGCACAGGGTGGGTGAGTAATTAACTATGAACCAAAGGGAGAGAATCTATTTGAATGAATAATGGAGAAAATAGATCCATTTCTGTCCTATTAGAATACTTGAAATTCAGGATAACTGAGGTTTATCCATATTTATACCATCTGTTACACGTCTTACGCACCCTTTCCATTGGGGAGATGTGTTATGTAACTAGAGACAAGCATTTACACGGTGATTTACGATGGGCCTGGAGTCACACATCTGCTCCCATTCCCCGAGTCCCACCCAGGTTGGGGACCCGCTGTCCCCGCCTTCCCATCCTTCTCAGCCGTGCCCATCTGCCCGCTGGAAGCCGAACTTGCACTTGACCACACTTGTGCAGGGCGGCCAGGGCAAGTCCTCAGTGGGTTACAGTTTGGCCATAGCCAGCCCGCAAAGCTGAGAAAACACCCATAAATAATGTCCGTCGGGGGGTGCTCAGAGCCTATCTGTTAAGCAGTAAGTAAGGATCATTCTTTGCAACTCATATTTTTTACCCTTAAAAACAAATTTATTTCTGTTATGACAGTGCCAACATTTTTTATAGCTTCTTGTGGCAGCCACTGAAAGAGAATTTATTTTATTTGAGTGTACTTGTGCTGGTTGGACAATCTATGAAAAATAAGGCAATTTTCCCCACCCCCAGCGAATTCATTCAACTCTTTGCAATACCCAAATGTCTCCCACTCGTGATTTGTGGAGAACCTCGGCGATTTCCATCTTATTATACGCTGGAGATGAGACGAGCGTGTTCAGAAAATAACCATATTTAACACAACATTTTCTCAGCAAATAACTCAGTAGACCGGAGGCACATCCGCCCCTGAGGATCACAGCCTGGCGGTTAAGGAACGCCGCTCCCTCGGTGGGAGCCCAGCACGTGTCGCTTCGTTACAAGGCCCAGTGCTGGTGGCACCAATTTCCGTGCGGTGTTTCTATCCTCACCTGAGGATATGCTTTTTATTGATATTTTTTTTTTAGAGAAAGAGGAAGGGGAAGAGAGAGAGAGACACGGATATGAGAGAGCATCATCGGTCAATTTGTTGCTTCCTATAAGAGGCCCCAGCCAGGGATCGAACCCCTAACCTCTTGGTGTACAGGACCATGCTCCAAACAACTGAGCCACCTGGCCAGGGCTAATTTAAAAAAAACAAAAACAAAACAACATCCCCAGGTAATCAGTTTTGGGGGATGTACCGGTGGTGTGCCCCTCTTTCCTGGCGGGATATGGAGAGGGCTCCTAGAGAATGACACTGAGGTTTATTAAAGCCACTCCTCCTCCAGCAAGCAGTGACGTCTGTCGCTGAGAGGGGCTGGCAGCTGACGGTGGACATGGAGGCGGATCTTGGTGTTGACTCCGTCGCTGCTCTGCCCCCCCCAGGGCTCACGTTGCGGGGTCCAGGGAGACGTCTCCACTCTCCTAGCACCTGCCCCAGCTTCAGCAGGGCTGGCCGCCTAGCAGCCCCTGAACCCCATTGGCGACTCAGCCCAGCTCATTGTCTGGGTGGGGCCCCCTGTGTGTGGCCGGGACATGAGAATCAGAATGTCCCACGTGGGGCATTGTCTTCTCCTCTGGGCCACCCCTGGCCCCACCAGCTCTTCTCCCTCTTTTTTTCGTCTCCTGATTGGTCTTCCCGGGAAGGCTGCAGCCATTCTTGTTCACAGGATGCCCAGAGAACGTCCAGCTGGGCTGCCCCCAGCTGTCATGTCCATGACACGGCCAGGGGCTCGAGAGCCACAGGCACAACAAACTCTGTGACCCCTGGGGCAGATCCTGGCTTCCGTCACCGGAGGCTGCGGTGGGACTTGGAGTTCTCTAAGGAAAGTTTCTAAGCAAAGGGTGATAGAAATACCTCAAGGAAAAGCAGTGCAGTGTGGGAGTGAGAGGCCCAGGCTCTGGAGTCAGCTGGGCCCAGGTCAAGGCCACGGCTCAGGTCAGGGCCCTTCAGTGGGTCAGGCCGCCACGCCAAACCTGTTTTTTATGCTAGAAACAAAGGGAACAAGCACAGACCCATCGCGTCCCGGCCGCCGCGAGGACGGCATGAGATCGCACTGAGGGCCTCGGCCTGGCACCCAGGAAACACTCGCGAGAGTGGACTTGCAGGAAGTCAAGGCGTCCTCTTTTTTTTTCTAGATTTCTTTCATCTATTTTTAGAGTGAGGGGAAGGGAGGGAAAGATAAAGGGGAGAAACACTGATATGAGAGAGAAACATCGATCAGTTGCCTCTTGCAGACCCAACCAGGCACCTGGCCCGAAACCCAGGCATGTGCTCTGACTGGGAGTAGAACCAGCGACCTTTCGGTCCACCAGCAGGTGCCCAACCCACTAATCCACGCTGGCCAGGGCTCAAAGCATGCTCTTCATACCCCCGTGATGCCCAGCTCATCAGAGCTTTTCTTCCCATCCACCCCTGTCCGGGGGAGGTGGCCAGCAAGGAGGTCGACAGTCCCCGAGGACGTCCTGCAGGGGTTCCGAGGTTAGGATGTCACCAGCTCTTGATCAGATGGGACCTGCTGACAGCTTGTCCCTGCAGGGCTCTTGAGGGCACAGAGCTGCCCTCTGGCTAATTTGTCCACCATCAGCGATGCACTGTTACTGCTACAGGCCGAATTATGTTCCCTGCAAATTCCACCTGAAGTGCCTCAGACTGCGACGGTAGTTAGGGGTGGGGTCTTTGTAAGGTTTACCTGCGTGCAGCATAGAAACAGCTGCTAACGACGTAGTTTTCAAATGAGAATGTGTACAAATATAACCTAGATGTTTAAAATAAATGCATGCTTTTGTGTGTTAATATAGAAATAGGATAACAGACACGTACCAATAGAAAGGTATATCGCACACATAAATAAATACGCACAACCACATCTTTTACAAACGAAAAACTGCATTCACCCCACATCAGGACGCCAACGGTTTGAAATGCTGTCTTTGTGTGAGAGCAGATCTCCATGCACCCACGTGTCCATTTCTGAACCCTCTCTTTTGTTCTGTGACTACCTGTCCTTTCTTCTGCCAGAATCACACTGTTTTTTTCTTTTTTCCTTTAATTATATTTTAGTGATTATGCTATTACAGTTGTCTCATTTCTCCCCCTTCATTCTCCTCCACCCTGCACACCCCCTCCCACCCACATTCCCCCCTTTAGTTCATGTCCATATGTCATAAGTTCTTTAGCTTCTACATTTCCCACACTTCTTGCCCTCCCCCTGTCTATTTTCTACCCACCGTCCATGCTACTTATTCTCTGTACCTTTTCCCCCTCTCTCCTCCTCCCACTCCCCTGTTGCTAACCCTCCATGTGATTTCCATTTCTGTGTTTCTGCTCCTGGTCTAGCTGTTTGCTTAGTTTGCTTTTGTTTTAGGTGTGGGTGTTAATATCTGTGAGTTTGCTGTCTTTTTACTGTCCTATTTTTTATCTTCTTTTTCTTATATAAGTCCCTTTAACATTTCATAGAATAAGGGCTTGGTGATGATGAACTCCTATAACTTGACCTTATCTGAGAAGCACTTTATCTTCCCTTCCATTCTAAATGACAGCTTTGCTGGATAGAGCAATCTTGGATGTAGGTCCTTGACTTTCATGACTTGGAATACTTCTTTCCAGTCCCTTCTTGCCTGGAAGGTCTCTTGAGAAATCAGCTGACAGTCTGATGGGAACTCCTTTGTAGGTGACTGTCCCCTTATCCCTTGCTGCTTCTAGAATTTGCTCCTTCATTTTAATCTTGGCTAATGTAATTATGATGTGCCTTGGTGTGTTCCTCCTTGGGACCTTCTCTGGGACTCTCTGAGCTTCCTGGACTTCCTGGAAGACTATTTCCTTTGCCAGATTGGAGAAGTTCTCCTTCATTATTTGTTCAAATAGGTTTTCCACTTGTTGCTCTTCCTCTTCCCCTTCTGGTACCCCTATGATTCGGATGTTGGGACGTTTAAAGATGTCCTGGAGGTTCCTAAGCCTCTCCTCATTTTTTTGAATTCTTATTTCTTCATTCTTTTCTGTTTGGTTGTTTGTTTCTTCCTTCTGGTCCACTCCATTCATTTGAGTCCCAGTTTTCCTCCCATGACTATTGGTTCCCTGTGCATTTTTCTTCATTTCACTTATTGTAGCTTTCATTTGTTCATCTAATTTGTGACCAGAATCAACCAATTCTGTGAGCATCCTGATCACCAGTGCTTTGAACTGTGCCATCTGATAGGTTGGCTATCTCTTGGTCGCTTAGATGAATTAGCTCTGGGGCTTTGATCTGTTCTCCCGTTTGAGCCATTTTTTGTTTTTTTTTTGGGGGGGAGGGGGTCTGGTTGCGGCTGTTACATAGTGAGGGGCGGAGCCTTAGGTGTTCACCAGGAGGGGCAACCCAGTCTCAGAGTTGTGATGCTGTATGTGGGGGCGGGGGCGGAGAGGGAACAATGGTGCTTACTCCGCGAATTCCAGTCCCTTCTGCCACTTTCCCCAAGCAAGTTGGGCCCTTCTGGTGCTGATTTCCATGTGAGTGGGCTTGTGTACGTTCTAGGACCCTATGGGTCTCTCCAACAAACTCTCCTGTGAGGCTGGGATTCTCTCCTGGCACCTCAACCCCCACAAGTGTTTCAATCAGTGCTTTTAGGCTTTATTTCCCGGTGCTGGAGCCCTGCGTTGTGCAGTTTGTCTTGCTGCCTGTTTTTGCCTAGTTTATCTGGGAGAGAATGTGTGACGGCGGTCAGCCGCTTTGGGCGCCTCGCTTGGTCTGCCCGTTGCCTCTCCGCACTTGGTAACTGCTGCCTGGGCGCCCGGGACCACCAGCCACCGCTTTTTCCTGCCGTGACCCCTCTCCACCGGCCGCTGACTCTGCCCCTCTTACTGGTCTGGGTGAATCGTCAGACTTCCGTACAATTCAATTTTCTATCTGTTCTGGTTGGGTTTTTTTGGTTCTATATTTTTGTTGTCCTTAATCTTGGTTGTGAGGGGAGGCACAGTGTGTCCACCTACGCCTCCATCTTCGCTGGAAGTCCCAGAATCACACTACTTTAATCACAGCACTGTAATATGTTTTGGTACTTGGTAAGAAAATGTCCTTCTTGTTCATTTTGTTTTTAAAATTTCATTGCCGTTCTTGAATATTTTCTTTTCCATGTGAAGCTGAGAATCAAGTTCCAATAAGTTTCTGCTGAAATTGTTACTGGAATTACACTGAATTTAGAGGTGAATTAGGGGGAAAACCGATGGCACTGTGACAATAATGAGTCCCGGCCGGGAATGTTCTTTTGTCTGTTTGGGTCTTTAGGTTGCCCAGCCGGTGCTGCAGATTCTTTATGTGGGTATGGCACTTTTCTTGGAGGTTTGATTTAATGTGTTGGATGGGTTTTGTTATTTTAAATAGGATACTTAAGGAAAAAAACATTTTTATAGTGAAAAGTTTCAAAAGTATATACAATTTGAGAGAGTAAGTGACCCTCACCTACCCAAACCCAAATTTCAACAGCTACTAACTCATGGGTAGTGTCCTCTTTCTCTGCCCCGCCTAATCCCCCCTCCCTGCCCAAATTATTTTTAGGTAAATCCTAGGTTTCATATCATTTTCACCTTTGGCTCTTTCATATTGATTTTGGGGCTGACAACGTATTTACTTTTCTTATTAGTTTTAATAACATGTAGTAAATTCATGTTGGCTTTTTAGGTGGAAACTCTTCTTATTTTCTCTCTCCAGTCCTGAGACAGAACACGAGGCAGGTCATTCCTTCTTGGTTGCTCAAACAGAAATTTGTTCCTGATGTCGTGATTACATCTCTGAGCTGGCTCTGTGCCCCCTGGAGGTCACTTAACCCCCAGTGTCATGTGACCCAGCACAGAGCAGCCTTAAATGCACACTCAGGCTTAGCAGGGCCGTGCCAGCCTCCCACGCCGTTTAACATTCCACAGACCGCGCCCCTTGGCCATTGGGACAAGCATCCTGTACTTTGGCCCAGCCGCCCCCCAGGCCCAGCCCCCCAGGTCTCAGCGCTCAGAGGTGTGCCTGCCTTGGGTTCATTCTCGAAGATCAGCAACAGTAAAAGTGGGGCACGGCCTGGCCAGCCATTGATGAAGAGTTTCTACTGCTGAGACCTGAGCCCATTATTCGGCCTTAACCAGAAATGACACACGTTAGACTCGAAACCTTAAAAACCCTGAAAGAAAACGTAGGCAGCAAAATCTTGGACAGTTCTCATTATTTTTCTGATATATCACCTCAGGCAAGGAAAACAAAAGAAAAAATAAGCAAACGGGGACACAGCAAATTAAAAAGTTTTTGCACAGCAAAGGAAACCATCAACGAAATGAAAAGCTAACTCACTGAATGGGAGAACATACCGATAATACCTCTGATGAGGGGTTAGTATCCAAAAGTTATAAAGAACTTGTAAAACTCAACACCAATAAAACAAGCAATTCAATTGAAAAATGGGCGAAGGACCTGCACAGACACTTCTCCCAAGAGGACACACAGGTGGCCCAGAGACATATGAAAGGATGCTCAGCATCAGTGATCATCAGGGACGTGCAAATTCAAGCCACAGTGAGAAACCACCTCACACCTGTCAGGATGGCTGTCGTCAACAAATCAATAAAAACAAGTGCTGGTGAGGATGTGGAGAAAAGCGGGCACTGCTGGTGGGAACCAGACTGGTGCAGCCACTGTGGAAAGCAGCATGGAGTTTCCTCAAAAAATTAAAAACGGAACTGCTTTAAGACCCAGTGATCCCATTTATGGAAGCATAAATGAAGAAATCCTAAACACTAATTCGAAAGAACCTAAGCACCCCTGTGTCCATTGCAGCGTTATTTACAATCGCCAAGATTTGGAGGCAGCCCAAGTGCCCATCAGCGAGAGAGTGGATAGAAAGGCCGTGGTATATTCACGCGGGGACCACTGCTCGGCCGTAAGACAGGAGGGAATCTCACCCTGGGCGACAGCGTGGATGGGCCTGGCGAACACTCTGCTACGTGGAGTAAGCCAGTCAGAGAAAGGCTAGTACCACGTGATTTCACTCGTGTGTGGCATCCAATGAACAGACTGAACTAACACACAATGGAAACAGACCCATGGACACAGAGAGCAGATGGACAGCAGTCGGGGGAGGGGGGGCACTGGCAAAAAAACCCACCAAAAACAAAAGCCCAGACTCCTAGACACAGACAACGGCGGCGTGGTGGCACCAGAGGGGAAGGGGGTGGGGCA